>JAZGTI010006659.1:0-23008 GCA_036877585.1 Botia kubotai | reverse complement strand
TTCAGCACCACAATAAATACATTTTCGAAACAAAGATGCGCTAATGTTGCATTATAAAATGAGTGGGGGAAACTTTTTGCAAACATCTGACCACAGCAATCAAAACAGAAAATGACACGCCGGCTGTTTCCATGGAACAAGTAATATCTGATAATTACTGTTATTTGCAATATTTCAGACACACCAATTGTGCTTGTCTAGAGAATTTTAATGTATTTCTACACTCAGATAAGCCGTGTGTGAACTGTGTTTGTTGGCGAGGGAAACCGACAGTACTTTTAAAATTGGCAATAACTTTTAGAGCAATTTTTCTTATTTTTGTTTGTTAATGGGTCATTGAAAAATAAGGCCGTGAGTTTTTTAACATATCTTTTAAAATAAAGGTTCCTAAATGGTTTGGAGAAAGAACTCCTGCAGAACCGTTTTCTCTCTGTACACTCCTAAAAGTAAAGGGGTCCTAAAGGGTTCTTTTTCAAGGTTAATGATTCCATGGAACCATTCCACTGCGCCAAAGGTTCCTTGTAGTACAAAAGGTTCTTTAGATTATAAAAGGATTTTTTACACTCATTGTTAAATAATATTTTTAGAACCTGTAAAATGTAATAAATTAATCTGCCTGGCCCAATGCAGGTTTGAGCCTTTTTTGTTTATTCTGATTCATTTCCGGAATCATTTTATAGATCCGATAGAGAAGCAAAGTTAGATCTTGTAACAAACCGTGCTGTATAAATAATAAAAGTAAGTAATATCATTTACACTATTATAATTGATAGTAAATATCAAGACATTTACATAATTTTATACATTAATATGAATAAATATAAGTCTATTTAATGCAAGAACCCAGTAGAGAAGTACCCTTTATTATAAAATTTACGGACATTATGAAATGAATAAATTAAACAATCCCAGTATTGTTTTAAATGAATGAGTTGTTTGTCTATAGAATGAGTCACCAAATGAATCAGTGAACGAGTCGTTTCGGTGAACAGTCATTCGATTCGACTCATTGGAACTCGACAGGAACTATTAAAAATGACCACTGCTCTCCACCACTACTTCTTTGTAGCAGTTTGTTAATTACGGTAATGCACACAATAATTTCCATGTCACGTCCGGACAGATTCAATGTGAGCACTTTGAATTCGACTCGAATGAATGATTCTTTAAGGAATCGACTCCCATGGGTTACTTCCCCTCCCCCTCCATTCAGCACTTGCGCACGGTAACGAGATATGTGAGGCGTTTCAGGAGACCGAAAAGAAGTGGTAAGTTTAAACTACTAAAACAATCTAAATAAGCATAATTTACGATATATAAAGTTTTTTTTAAAACTGTTAAAAATGAACTCATTGTAAATTGTCTTTTATTTTTGGTCAAATATAGTTTCGAGCCGTTTTTACGGTCCCTTCACGAGATTATTGGCGCACAAATCGAAATTCTTTCGAGAAAACAACTGATTAAAGTCGACGGTAAGTATAGAAATATTGTAAATAACTTATCAATAAAACATAATATCAAGTGTTGTTTATTGTTATAAGAGCTTATTCGAACGGATTGAAAATTAGGTTTAATTTTAATTTAAGAAGTTGCTTTCTGCACCCTCCTCACACGTGCACAGTATTAACCTCTTTAAGAATATGATATGACAAATATGACAAAATAACAAATGGTAAGTGAATTTTTTATAAACGGTACAAATCCGCATACTGATGTGTAATTACAGTGCAGTTATAATCAATGCAAAGAACCAATTAATTTCAGTAATGTACATTAATGGGAAATACAGCGAACCACGTGGTTCATTTAATGTGTTATGTGAGGTTATGAATTCACAGCAACAGTGTATTTTATTATTTTGCCATTGTGATTTTATATATAGCTTTATAGATTTTTATATATATTTGGTTTTAGGCCAGGTGGTTAATGCTGCCATCCTTCTCACCCTACCGATTTTCAAAGAAGAGAAGTCAGCACTTGATGTCAAAGATAAGGTAACTTAAAACATGATAGTAACCGCTTATCATATGTGTCTAAGATGAGTGTTACAAAATAATGACAAGATGATGTCTTTCCATTAAGTTGTCTAATACCAAAAATTAGTAGTTAAAGTGCACATTCTTGGGTTTTATTAAATAGCATTTTGATACATTTTAATTTAAACACAGGAAAAATAAAGAATAAAATGTTAGACTTATGGTGTAACTGTATACAATTTTCATATACAAATAGCAAATATAAAAAAATACTATTATTTAAGAATTATTGTATTAAGGTGTATCAGTGCAAAAGTCAAAAGGCTTATCGTGTTTATAATTTTTGCTTTAGTGTACCCAAATACATCTTGCCTTAAAATCCTTCACTGGTTACCGTTGAAACCTTTTTTAAAGTTTCCACTGCAGTGTCTGTTTAAGATGTCATGTCAGCTTCACTAAAATTTGTATGTTTTATAATTCTCTTGAGTATAAGTTTACAGTACAGTTAAAAAAGAAACAGAAACTATAATAGAGACTTCTCAGCTAGCTTCTGAACGGTCGGTGTACATTCCAAGTACAAAAAAACACAAATTTCTGTTCCAAATTCTTCAAGTGTATGTCACGTGACCTGTGAGCTTTTATCATAGCTGAAGGGAATTTGGCTTCACTCCTCAAACACTTCTCACAAATCACACAGGCACTCAGGATGTTCTCATTGTGATCCCATTTCTTGTCAAAACTTTGTAAAGGCTGAAAAAAATAGGCTTTTTTTTGGCTTCAAAGAGATTTCATTTAAAACACCATAATCCATAAGCCAAGGAAACACGCAGAAATACCCTGTTGCCCACTCTGCCCATCAACAAAACAAAAATAACAGTTTAACTCTTAATTCAATTCCAAAATGTTTCTAAGTGCTTTCTAAAGTGACCTCATTTGTGCCCTTCCTCAATTTCTCAGTTTCACACTTCATTCTCTCAAATCCCTCGAGATATCAAATAATATTCAGGACAAAATTAACATTCATGTTTCTGTATACAGTGGCACGAACCCAGAGTTTCACAAACAAAGTTTAAAGGATCGTAGTTTGTGGTAAGTATAGTCCCCTCGCTCCACTTACAGGACTAACCACAGGACCACCAGACATTGTTGCTACACAGCAGGACGACCCACATCTGCTAAACAGGCCTGTTCTGTGCAAAGAACGATCACTGCTCAGCAATTACAATGCTGGGATTTATTTGGCCACAATTAGGTCCCTAAGTCCCTATCACTCAGGCTGCTGTGTGCGCTCCACACTGTAATCCCGGAACATTGGCGCAATTCCCGTCCATCTAGTGGTCTCTGATGTCTCATTTGACCCTTCTTATCTTATTGCATCCCAGTGTTTATAGCAAATGCTGCTAAAGTGTTCCCCATGCAAAAAACATTAGTCGGATTCAAAAAACACCTGATGCGTTTATCCTTAACAACATGCTGCAACTTTAAATGAACCAGTTATAATGCCAAAGATGTGCGGTAGTAGTATTCAGTCCATGTGCAGAATATGTAACATGTTATTAATATTATAATTAGGGCTGTCTATTTAAAATGTTAATTTTAAAGTTACAAAATAACTACACTTGCAGAAAGCAGGCAGAAACATTAACACAAAAACAAAACTGTGAAATGGAACACATGGAATTTTCTTTTTACATTTAACTACTTACGTTTTAAAAATACTTTTAAAAATGCAAAGTTAGATGCAAAGTTTTGACATGATGCAACAACTGTACAAAACCAAGCCAAAAGTTTTGAAAAAACATAGATGTGACAATAATGACTTCTGAATTATCGTTCAAGCTAATACTGCTATATAAGATTGTTTGCAATTACTCCTAATACTTGATTAGTATATAATTTATTATTTTTTCATTTTTAGTCAGTTGTCATCTTAATTATACTTTATAAACGCAAGATTCAGTTTTTCTTCATATTAAGGCTTTAAGGCTGAAAGAGGACACGGTGTGTGAAAAAAGTGAGTATTAAAAAAATTCAGCTACAAAGTCAACAGCTGGCAATAGCGGTCACTGCGCTGAGGGCAGGAGCAATGCTGCCCCAGAACATGCCAGTGGGGTCGCTCTCATTCTGGCAAATCAAAAACAAATATTTGCCAGAGAAAAAACTCTAGTCTTCGAGCATAGAGCAAATGGTAACCAGGGCAAATTAAAGATGCGCTCTGCTGCGCTGTCACTGTCAAAGCAAGAGGGGGAAAATCTTTGGGGCTTTGGTTTTTTCTTTCCTGAAGAGGTCAGCAGTGGACCTTTGGAGTGTGGAGATTGGAGAGAGCTGTATAAGGCTGTTTACACACAAAAAAATCTGATTTCTTTTCATCTGACAGATTGGAATTTGTTGCACGTGTAAACACAAAAATTGGATCTCATGCGGATTTTTGTATCTAATCCGAGCCACTTTCAAATGTGTATCTAAATCAGATACATACATACATCCGATATCCAGACATCTGATCTGCGCCTAAACACACATATCTGATTCACCTTGGCTATAACGCCACAGTTCCATGACGGATTGTGTTGAATGTCATCATTTTGCACATGTACTGAACCTGGCTAAATAAAGAGCAATAACACCAAATATAAGGCGGCTATAAGGATATATGGAGTTGTCGTGTCACTGATGTGGAAAGAATTGAAGTCGTCTTTATGATGGCAGCATTAAATAAACACTTTTTTGTCTAATTAATCGCTGCTGGGTGTACTTTTGCCGACTTTTGAACAGATGAATTAGCAAAAGTCCATCCACAATTCAGGGGTCTATCATAACGCTCATATTAGTGAATGACCGGAATCTTTTTGACCGGGAAATTAATGTGAACATGCGCATTGGATGTCCTGACAAAATCGAATATGGACTTAGATCAGATCTGAGCATTAAGACTTGCAGTGTAAACGCAGCCTAAGTGGCGCTGTGCGGAATTTTGTGGCTGTCTGTCAGGAGAGAGACAAAGAGAGATTCACAATGAGAAAGTAACATTAAAGTAAAACTGTTCTTCTGTGATAAATGGACATTTTATATTAGTAATTTCTACGTCATGGTCACTTATCAAATTCCTTAACAAAGACCCGATAGAGCAAAGCACGGACAACTCAAGGGAGTCTTGTGTTGATAAAGTCAATGAAAGATTGATTTCAAAGGGCTAGTTCACCCCAAATTGAAAATCTGGTTTTCGCGCCAGTAGCTCCACTTGTGCACTGATAACTTTGTTTGAGAAACACCAAAACATTTAAAGTATGTCCTACTTTTATGAACTTGGTGTGAACTATGATGAACTATGGTGTTGTTGCATTATGCGCAAAGTTTGAAAGCTTTAATCTACATTTAACTTTATTAAATGGAAAAGAGTGACCAGCACAATTCTATTCTATCTACAGGATATAAACATGAGAATGAATAAACAATGACAGAATTTCCATTTTTTTTGTCTGAACTATCTTTGACGTCCATCTCATCCACGAACATTAGCACGTTTGAAATTTACACCATTTGACTTGAGCAAGTGCGATATCCAGAGTTACAGCCTCGCTTTAAGTGACACGTTTATTTATTCCGATGAGTGGCTGACTGCACCCCTCCTTCGTGCGTTATCATGCAGTGATGCTCCTGTAAGCTTTTAGAGATTTGTTTATTTGTTACGGCTCGTTTTGCAGCTTGCAAGTGACCCCACCCAGTTTTCACAAGAGCTCCTGACAGCAGGCCTGCTTAGCAGTTCCCCTCAATTAACATACCATTAGCATAATATTAGCATGTGTGGATTCGGGTGTTAATGGCTGGAGAAAAATGCTTCAAAAATCAATTTGATAAATTTCAAATGGAGGCCAGTGGGTGCAAACGGTCTCTTCACATACCGCTCAGTCAAGCTGTTCTACAGATGAAGCACAAACACTAAAATTGTCGGTACAAAATGTTAAGTGCTACATCCAAAACTTTTTAAATTTCAGTGGTATTTTGGTTATAATTGTGGTGATAAAGAAAGTCACACAACATATCACTGTTTATCTAAATGATAGTCTTGTGTAGCCACAAACACTTAGTACCTTACTAAAAATTTCATGCCACCAACATGGAAACATTTTGAAATTACAATGATTATTTAATCCTAATCTGATAATTTTATCAACTCAAAATCAACAACTTTTCTAGGTGGACTAATTAAAACCAGAACTTTGTGCCTTCACTAAGATCAATCTATCAATCAAATCAGAGCTTGCGATTTCAGCACTGTTTGTGTGTAACATCCATGAGACGGTTGGTGAGTGGACAATGACAGTCGTCTATGACTGACTGTCTGAAATGACACAAGAACTGGCAAAGACATTAGACGCAAGGCAGACTTTGAAGGACGCAGAAAAGATTTAATTTGAATGAGTGTTAAAGGGAAGAGAAGGGCGGTGGAAAAGGCCAGCTGTTGATGAAGTCACTGAATGTGAACAAATGTAACATGTCATCTGTAAGGAGAAATAAGTGTCGGAACTGTCTGGAGAACCCTTAGGCTGTGCTGTTCCTCTCGATTCCATGCCTGTCCTTCACCTACTGCTAAACTGAAGCCAAACAGCAGAAACAAGTGTTTGCACCTCCAAAACATCCCCAGACCACACAAACTGTATTCCTGTGTTTTGATGGGGTACGAGATTCACACAGAAGCATCCATAAAATGCAAAACATTTTATACATTCCTCTGTTTAAGGGGAAATTAAAAAGAGCAGCTCACTTGCAGGTGATTTAGAATAATCTGGATATAGGAATTCGACAATGTGCTCTTTGACAGCCGATGCATCTTGCGCTGCGACATGTATATCCCATCTAAAAGTATTTTTAACGGTGTTAAATTCCTTTTTAAGTGTTTTTATGCATGCGGTTTTATGACCTCATAGTTATTTCTTATAGGAAAATGTATACTGTCAAAAATGTATATAAAAAAAGAAATCATGGGTATAGTCATCTTATACTTTCATGCTAATTTTAACCTTAAATCCTAAAATCCTTTCCCCTATAAACCTGAAATCCCAAACAGTCTTAAACAAGGATACATGAGAAACATAATCTACCTGAATTTGTAGTTCTTGTAGTTGTTTTACAATATTTTTAGTGAAGTGTTGGCTTCAAATGTTGGGTGGTTGGTAAGTTTGTTTGTTTCAGGTTATATTTAGTGATTAACCGATTAATTGTCTGGCGTTTTGTCTGTTGGTGTTGGTGGCAGCTGAACATATTTGGCCCCTGCGATGCAGAGAGGCATGCGTATTAACATTTCGCCTTTGTAGTGCAAGTGCAGATGTGCTCGGTTTTGGTTGCGTTAAGGTGCTGTGTGCGTGCGTTCATTCGTCTGTCAATGGAAATGTGTGTGATTGCCATGTGCATATGCGAGTTCTGAGTGCTCTTTAATCCCCCCTCTCCATGAATACATTAGCGGAGTGTCTTAAACTCAGCTTAGCTCGCGGCTCTGCAGGCACATCACATCCTATTACCTACTTTAAATCATTAATGTGACATCGTTTTTACTCAATCTCTAAACACCCACGTTTCAAATCTGCACATTTCACTGAGCTGTCGCACAAGCTCCTCGGAACACACGCGCACACCCGTACACACATAGACGTATGCAAGCACACACACACACAGACATGGTAACTGTAAAAATACATAAGCTAGCATGAGCTTACAAACATGTAAAAACAGTAAATTCACACTATGAATTATGCTAATTGCTTTCTTCAATGTTGTTGCTTCTGAAGAAACATCTTGCCCCTTTCTTCTTCAACACATAAGCAGATACTAAGATGTTAACTGTAGGAAATATGTAACTTGAAGAATCAGATATTAAATTAGTTTATTTTCTGTCTTTTTCTGTTCTGGCCCCGTACTGAGCAGATATGCACACACAAACTCACGCACTCACAAACACGGTCTATTCAGTATTAGCTACAGGCAAAAAATCAAATATTTACAGTGCCCTGAGCGAGACTACTCCGCTTAAAGACTTAAAGACTCAATTTTCCAGCCAGCTTTCACCATGGTTACATGAAAATATGGAGTATTTAACTCCTCTCAGACAAACACTCAAGACAGCAGCACAGAGCCACAGAAAGGAAACACAAGTGAAAAAGACAAGGTTGAAAAACACAAGTGGTTTAAACCCAGCAGCATTTATAAAAACATCGATATCAACAGACCTAACACAGTTTATGTAAAGCTTGTGATTTTAGAAAGTAGTACCTTGTGCATTTTCCTTCCTGTTGCATCCATTCCACCATCTTTTTCAGGATCAGTCATTTAATTGGTTGTGACCTCATTGCACTCTTTTCTGCTGACCTACTGATTGGTGGAAATACAAAACATTAACATACTGTTCAGTAAGTCAAATTGACCTTGTGACCACCCATTTATTTTCCAGCAGGCTTGATTGTGCAGGAATTTTCCCATGCTTTTTCTTCACTTGAAGTATGTCTCTTTTAAAACTCTGCTGTTGTGCTCCTTAAATAGTCTCTGTGTGCTCTGATTGGACAGCACTGGCCTCTCATTATTTTGACTAAATTCTTACCCAGACATATTTCACATAAAAGTGGTATTTATATTGATTTGAGAGCTCTAATGGTATGATAACTGTTACAGAGGAGGCTCCCGTGCCGCCTCCTTCAAACCACCAGAGGGAACCATACCGGAATACTAACCAGTTTCAATTTGGACTCCATTTCCCATAATCCCTCATACCTGGGACTGACCACACCCATACACACCTGCACCTCATTACACACACACACACACACACATAAGCCTCACACACGCCATAGTTCATTGTGAAGTCTTGATTTGCCCTGGCTGTCATTTCTGAGTGGTTCGCCTTGTATTCCTGTTTATTGTTGTGACCTTGGATTGTTTATCATTTTTGACTATTCTCTAATATAAAAGTATTTCAAATTCTTAAAGAAAATCTTAGGCCACCTACTTGAGGGAGGGTAATCAAGATAAACCTTTAAGATTTGTTAACAATACTATGTAATACATGAACAGTCTTATACTGACGTTTATGATCTCCGAAGTCTATCCAGCATGATATATTTTGTTCCTGAAAGATACAATGATGTCCAACTTCCAACTGCTTTGTACAGAAGTTCTTGTTCTAAAGATGTTTACTAGATTTCCTAACCTTTAAAAAATGTTACAAAAATGTTACAAAATTGCTGCCTTAAATTAGGTTTCATGGTGGTTAAGATGCAGTAGGCAGTGGGGCAGCTGATAAGGTTTTGGAATAGAGATAAATTTGTATGTTTAATGTATATACACACACAATGCCAGACATTAGTGAAGTATGAGTGAAAGTTGGAGCTTTTGAGAGTATTGCTGACTGGAGTCTCTGAGCTGGGAGCTGAACAGACAACAGTAGTGAATCTACGTTGTTTTTGTGGTGAAACACAAAGAAGCCACAGAAACACGCTAGAGATACAGAACACGTTTCTGTTTTATTTGAGCCTTGACTGGCAGTAATACTGAAAATCGTCAACTTAGAACAGATGGTGGTAACCCACAGCTTGCTTTTTCTTTTTTACGAAAGAGTACAGTAAACTCCCGCTTTTATTGTGACATGAATAACATCAATAAAAGAGAAAGAAATATACAACTTATATTACACTGTGTTATGAACAAAATATAAATCTATAACTCTATGCTATATTTACATAATTATTTTTCTCGGCTTTCAAGTTGAGATGGTAGGATACGTTTCTAAGTACTTTTCATTTGTTGTTGTTTAACATTGTTTTGAGCTCCACACGTGACTTTGATTGTCTTATCTATTATTGTTCGTAATACGAGTCACGTCATTGTCATAGTTAAATGTATCATTGTGTGTGTTCGTAAAGACCATGCTGACAGATAATTGACAGATTGTGACCCTGAATGTTAAATCAGATGTTAAACCTACAGCATTTCCACCTCTACTCAGTGGTTATGATTGTGGGAAGTAACTACATGTAAAACATGGTTATCGGACAATTTCGCGATTGTGATTTTAATTATGTGACAAGATGTTATTGTGTAATCGCTAATGAGTTTGATTGACAGAGAGCGATTCAGTGTGGAGCTAAAACAATTCTAGAACCCAACACATATGGCCATTCAGTGGAACGTCACTGGAATCAAATCACAAATGGTCTTATTTAAAGGAATAGTTACCTCAAAATGTTCTCATTGTCATTACCAACCATCATAGCCCATGTGTCTTTCTTACCTCCATGGAAACACAAAATTAGTTATTCGTATAAAAATGTCCAAGCTGTGCTTTACCACACAACCAATGTAAATGGTGACCATGGCTGTCAAGCAAGATTTCAAGGCAGGCTTTTCAGTAAACGAAATTAAACTTCAGTCTGTTTCTTATCACAAAGATAAAGTGTGGCTTCAGAGAAGTCTACAGTGGTGCTCCACAGAGAAAAGGTCATACATGTTTGGAGCAACATGAGCGGAGTAAAAGATGACAGATTTTTCATTTTTGGGTGAACTATGTCTTTAAGGGTTAAATGATTGTTACTCTAACCCTGAACTGATCTATTCTGTAGAACATAGTAGGTCATGAATTATTTGTGTCAAAACCAGTGATGTTCCAATAAATCGTAGGAGGATGACAAATCTTAGTAAACAAGATCCATGCTCCTCCTGCTCAATAATAAATGGGGGTATAATATAGCTGTTTTCTTTATCTCCAGGGAAAAGAAAAAGAGAATTAAACAGATAGGAAACTTCACATTATACATAAACCATTACAAATAAAAATATCATGTTCTTCTTATTCTTGTCTCTGAGTATCCAGAGTCCTAGTGCTTTAAGAAATGCGTTTGGAATTCGTGAGCAATGCATGGAGGAGAAACAAAATGATTAAAAGAGAGAAATATCTCTTTTTTCTTCATGTCAGCAGTTCACCGTGACCATGTCTCAGAGATAACAGCGTCCAGAACAGGATTATTTCATCAACAGAACAGAACAACAAATAAAAAAGTAAAATAAACAAAATATTGAACAATCTAAATAACTACCCAGCTAAATATAATGGTTTTGTCAAGCGCAGTTCCGTACAATCATACAAAATCCAACTGGCGGGGAAATAATAAATTAAACTGTACATAACTTACTAAACTTAGGAAATGCTGCCTATTCTTATAATTATTGTTAATAATATTATTACACTAGAGGCAGTTTTAATGAAAATAAAATACAGTATTTGCAAATACAAACTAAAACATTGACATGCAGAGTCTGAAATGGACCCTTCCAACCTCGACAGCAGTGTGACTTTGACATGGAGGCAAAACACAAATACAAACGATTGTTACGGATGGGGCGGGGCCCAATCAAACCAAATAAACTAGACCAAAATGATTACATAAAATGTGGTCGTCAGCAGAATGAGTGTTAGAGTGTAAATCACTTTGTTAGTGCTGCAGGCATCAGAGTACCTTCAATAACCAGGTTTTTGCGAAAGTCTCAAGTAGGCCAGAAACGTGTAAATGCTCATTTTAAGTTTAATTGTGTTATATAGATTGTTGAGCTATCTGAATGTCATTTGTGTTGTGTTGTGTTGTGTGTGGAGGGCTTTTGGGTAGACGTCAGTGAGAAAAGAGAGAAAGATGTATTAATGGCTGGAGTCTGGCTGCTGTTCATGAAACAGCTTGTGTGTTTCCTTCATCCAGCTGCTCGCTCATGCCCACGCTAGGCCAAAGAGAGACTGGAAAAGTAGCTCAGTTAGGGCAACCGTCAATCAAACGCCGTTGCCGTGCCAACAGGTGCAGTGAGATTGAGTGGGTCAGTGATCCACGCAGAGACCAGATGACTGATAGCAGAGCCCTGACACTCCAGAGATAAACAGAATGACCGACCATAAAAGGAGGGAAATAAAGAACACAAACCCCTGCGGAGGAGGAGAGATATATTAAGGGGCATTGACTGAAACACTTGTGCAATTCATGTGTGGAGAGCCCTGGTTTCTCTCACTGGCAGGGAACTTTCCTTTGTAAACAGCACTGAGCGGGAGGGCTTATGGGAAGGATGTGGACCTCTATTTCCTGCCTTCAATATGCTATTCAAGCACAAATTCATCTCTAGAAAGCTTTCTGTCAGTGTCTCTTACGTTTGGAATGAGAAACAATGCTCGTTGTACCAAGCAATGACAACGTTTGGGGAGACAATGAGAAAGATGAGATACAAAAGAAAGGATGAACAAACAATGAACGAACGGACAAAAGAAAAAACGAATGAAAAGATGAAGAGGAAAGGGTGAAAGGACAAAGGCGTGAAAAGTAATGATAAAAAATTAAGAAAAACGTAAGCAAATGACGAAAAGAAAGTGTGAAAAAAAGTGTTTCTGCGCACTAATGAAGTGTTATTTTTTAACATTTGGTTTCCCACCGATCAGCCTACTAGCATGAATTGTTTTGCATCCGCTATCCATGTTTTGTTTACGTTGAAATGACCAGCACATTAATCGTCCACATGTAATAAAAACGCAACTTAAAATCTACCATTCATCCATACAAGTAAGGAATTTCAAACACAAAGATACGTGCCCACGTACAACAGTTCCTTTAACTCCCCTTGATAGCCATTGCCACGTCATCTGTTTGCCAAACACAAAGTTTGTGCTCTCATAAAGTTTGTCTCTACGCCTGAGAGAGACGTCGACGTCCAAAGTTCCACAAGAATGGGAAGAAAAAGAAACAGTAAAAAGGTGTTGAGAGGGAAAGATGCAAGGAAGGAGGGATTGTCTGTCATCCAGCGTTATCCAGACTCCTGAGTGAAGGGACTTGAGAATCCTCCCTTCCATCTTTTCATCCAAAAAACAAAACAATGAAACAAATCGAGACATTGTTGACGGTGAAAAAAATGGCCATGAGTGGGACAGAAAGAGGTTCAGCAAATAGCACGCCGCAAAAGTAGGAAACGTTTGTTGTTACTCCTGTCAGGTGCTTTTTACGGTGAAGAAAATAAATGTTTTTGTTTTCTCTATTAAAACTGTAGCACAAAAACAACAAAGTCACATTCACAAGCCACTTGTTGGCACTGTGTACCTGAGTGAGAATATTATAGAACCAAGAAAAAAGCTGTTTAAAAGTGTCTCTTTAAAAACAAACCATTTTAAAGTGTCTATGACAGGTCAACTGACAGGTCCTTGTTGTAATAATAAATCTCAAAAAAATTGGTCCTAGTTTTTCCTCGTAGCTTACTCGTGTTCGATATGAACTTGCTGCAGTATGTTTCCTCAGTGGGAGTCAAGGTCAGTGTTACGCTTCGTTACAAGGCCTTCCTTTTTGTGTAACAGTCAGATTGATTAATATGTCCTGTGCTTTGCTGCAATTACTCAGACTCCTGTGGCTGGGGCTTAGCTCCAGAGGAGTCCTGATTGGATGGTATATAGGTTCGGAATGAAGTTTGCTCGCGCGGGATGCCAAGTGACTGGTCAGATGGCTGTGATTGGCGGGTTTAATGAGCGATGTGATTTTCACTGTCGCTGCCATAGTCTCCGTCGTCGTCTTCATAGTCGAAGTCGTCATAGGCATCGCCATTGCCGTGGTCCATTCTGAGATCCTCCTCCTTCACGTGGGGCTCCTCCCCCTTGTGGGTGCTGAGGTAAGAAGCCTGGCTGGTTAATGGGGCTGGTTCAGGGCTACTGGACATGCTCGAGTGCTCAGAGGGCATCTGTGGAGAGGGCATTCCTGCCATTGACAGCGTGCCTGGGTAAACAACGCCCGCTGAAGACAAGGGCAACTGGGACTGCTGCCTATATCACAAACAAACACACAATCTGTTAGCAGCACCTGAGTAAAAACTGCTTGTTCATTCCTAAATATGCCAACCTATCTGGACATACTGTTTTTGCTTTGATTCTTGAATCTTTATACAACGTCTGTAAAAATGTTTTTAACCAGATGCAAAACAATGAAGCAACAAGATTGGTTCAGGTTATGTTTCACTATACCTATAATTTGATTAAACATCAAATATGGCTTGACTGGCTATAATATAACCATGTCATGTAGTGCCTGATTGGGACACTGTGAACAAGAATATTACAATTAAAGTTATAATAAAACTCACCCTACGGTGAAGTATTGTCGCATTTCCTGTCTGCGGTTGCGCATAATTGCCTTATATTCACCAATGCGCAGTTTTTTTCCATCTACCAGGCAGGTGCGTTTGGGCCGTGGTTTGTATTTGTAGTCCGGGTATTTCTCTAGATGTTGCTTGCTAAGACGCGCCTGTTCTTCGTAGTACGGCTGCTTTTCCAGGTTGGTCATGGATTTCCAACGAGAACCTGAGGGAACGGCAAGGCGTTAGAGAACAAACACACCTCACATAAATGCACACACTTATTTCATCACAATAATTGCGTCTTGCAGTTTTTTGCGGTGTTCAAAAGACTGAAGTGAAGAGTCCAACAATTACCAACTCAGTAATTCAACTCGTCATGCGACATCTGTTTTTGGTTTCATTTTGCTGTTTTAAACACATTAACATGTCTTATGTAAACAAGCAGCATGATTTTCCAGGGCTCCCTTCAAACCATTTAGTTGACTAGGCATTTTTGCAACCTGGCGACTAGACGGTTTGGAGCTATGCAGTTTTATATATCCCTTACACAAAAGCATATACTTTAAATGGTTGTAAATGGTGCCCATCCTTCTAGAGAGCTGAATTACGAGGTTGCTCACTTTGCACAAAGAGAGGATTTCTGTTTGGTCTAATGAGTACCTTTGAGTGGAGTTGATGTCAAACATTTGCTGTCTCTGCCCTCTCATGCTGGTGACACGCGTCATTATTTCAGGTGATGGGGGTTAAGTGGACGCTAACACACTGCATCTAATTATTAGAGCTTAACAGGTGTGTCTGTGGCCTGTGTTCTTTATTTCTCATTAACAGAGGTTTAAGAACACACAAACACATGGGCACATGCACTACGCATGGATACACGCACTATTCTTTCTCAACAAAACCCCTAACAAAAGACTGTGCTTTTGGATTGTTATGTATGTGCTTCTGTGTCCGCCTGCAAGGTCTGTTTTGAATTTACACAGTCCTACTGTATGTTTAATAGGAAAAAGCTGTCACCACTGGTCCTGACATGCACCCAGTGCTGGAAAGGGGAAACTCCTTCTGTTAACAATTGAGAGAGTGGGACCTTATTAAAACCAGATTTCCCTGCGTTATAAAACGCTTAGGAGCTCTTTAAAATGTCAAACACGATCCCAAAAGGCCTGGAGAAAATGTCAGACAGACTCAAGTGCTAGTTTAATGCATAATGAATTATATCATCATTGTTGGAGTCGGCCCTCTAGAGCGATTCATTAGGCAGTGGTTACACAATGCGTTTTGTGTGTGTATGTGAGGCAGAACGGGTGGGATTCTCTGTCTGCAGCTGGTTAGTACACTGTTCCCTCCAAAGGAGCCAGCTTCTTAGCCCCACCCACATTTAATCACACGCAGAAATCTCAGTCATTTAAGAATACAATATGTGTTGAATTAAGCTGAATGGAGATTGCAAGCCACGAGTAAAAAACAAACAACTACACAGCTTGAAATGTGACTTATAAACATGAAACGTTTGGATAAGTGTTTGGTTAGGTTAACTGATACTCTCTCTATTCTCACCTAGGATCTTGCTGATGTTGGAGTTATGCATGTCTGGGAAGGCCTGAAGGATCTTTCTCCTCTCATCTTTAGCCCACACCATGAAGGCGTTCATGGGTCGCTTGATATGTGGTTCGCTGCTGCCTCGCCCCCGAGCATCTCTGAAGATCCGTGAGTCTGACACACTCGGGCTTCCTGGAGGGACAAGAAATCACTTTTAATATTATAACATAATATTGTAAAAACATTAAAACATGAATGTTTATAAAGTCAACGTGAAGCAGCATTCACAACCCAATTACTTTTTGTAATTGGGTTTATTTATTGTAATTTTGGTTTATTTATTATTGAAACAAATAATAATTGTAGGGAGGGACATAAAGACCGAAAGTGTAAGTATAAAGGTAAGTAAAAAGTAGTCAATTTTGATAACATGTTGATTTAAACAGGGCTCCTTGATTAAACAATGACATTAATTGAGAGGTATTTTTAGGATGGGCAGTAAAAAGTATCATACCATCAGAATCACCGCTGATGCCAAAGTCCATGATTGTGTGAGTAAACTTACTCTCTTCAGACTGCTTTAAATGTTGACTCAGGCTCTCAAGAGCAGCTTTATCCTACAAACACACACACACAACATATATACAACCAATCCAGTTAGATTTGTAATGCACAAATAAACACAGATCCATTTACATTATCACATATGAACCGACCAATCAAGTGGCTGGATAAAGATTTACAAGAAAAAAAAAAGTGAATAAAAATGCTAAAAGTGAGCTAATGTTTATCCATCATCTACAGACAGCTTGGAAGCCACCTGCAATCTATTTACACTTTCTCTCTCCAAACTCTTTCAGTTTCAGTCTCTCTCGCTCAGCCCTAAGGTCAATGCATTAGAGAAGGCAAATGCTCTAGAGATGAGAGCAGGGCTGGACCGTGCAGCCTCCTGGGTATTTATTACACCCAATAAAAAGCAGATTACTATGCATTTACATGGCAAATGTAGCTGGGCCGCATATTTCAACACAGCACCCTTTGCCCGCTTTAAACATGCACACCCCTCATCAACCAAACTACCCCCCCACCCCCCCTCCCGAAGTTGCATCTGGGGCTTAATTAGTCAATTAAACTCCATCCTGAATCCACACTACGTTTAAAACCCACTCACAGACACAGTCCTTACCATTAGAGAATGACCCAAGCCTTTTGCAATTCTATAATGAAATGCATTACACCATTTCACAACCATCAAGATTTAATTGTGCAGACACAGTTAGTGAGTGCGGTTTAAATGATTGTGTAATGGAGAGAGAATTTATCCCCGGAGAGACAAAGAGAATGAGAGAGATGATCAGGTTTGATAATGTCTACAACACAAAAACTACATTGAACACACACTAAAACGTCTTTATCTCATAGACGATTGACCTCACTCATCTCCCGTAATCCATTCATTTTAGCAAATATAAGATTTAGGGTCAAGGTTTGACAGCACCATGTGTTTAAAGGGAACAAGTTTAAAGTGAAGCATTAATTCAAAGAGGGGCAATAATTGTATAAAATCAAGAGATAATGGGCAGAGCAGAAAAACAGCAGAGATCAACAAACCCATAAACATGCTCTTTGTTAAAGTCAACGTGATACTGCTCATTTTACCTTTACCTACTGCTCATTTTATCAGAAAATGACTGATAAAATATATAAAATAATAAAATAAAAATGTATATAAATGGATGTTCCATGGCATCCATGAAATGGAATTATACCTGAAAGTGAGTTTACTGAAAAATGCCTAAAATGCATTAATTAGCATTATGTGATGTCAGTGGAAAATTTACGATTATGAACAGAAATGTTTACAATTTGGAATAAAGCGTAGTGATGAATTGTTGATGAGTGATGAATACAATAAGACCACACATTAGAAAAGTAAATGGGCTTAACTTCCTCACTGGGCACTGTTGAATTTATACACAAATATTTACTAAATAGACCAAATGTTTCTGTACTAAGGAAAGATGATCAGGAAACAGGCGGATGTGTGTGTATATACAAATGTCTTCTTTGCTCATGTGAACAATCATGCCATTCAATGGGGACACAGAGAAAGTCTCTGTATTTTAATGCTTGTTTACCTGCATGTTGAAGCATTTGTATGCAAATACCTCAAAACTGAGTGTGTTTTAATATCTGTGGTCGAAAATGTTTCCTGTGCTGTAACATTTTGCTTGGCGCTCGTTTCAGCAGATTCTAGCAAACAAGCCCAATTTAGTCACGTGGCCAACTCATTTCATATTAGCATCGGTTGCACCAGTAAAATTAGCATCCCATTCACTGCGCCTTTGCTGCCCTCAGCCTGCCTCCCAGACACTGCCTGTACTACAGAGAAGTTTCCAGTGGTCACCTCCACTGCTTGTCTGTAACAGCTGCGGTAAATCACTTTATTCAGAGATAAGCACGTTCGGTTTTAATGAACTGTTCTGTTTGTGTTATTTCTGTTGTTTTTCTTCTTTGCTGCATCATTTGTGCCGGTTCTTATGGAATCGGTGAACCCGTTTGGCATTTTCCACATGATTTTGATGAAAATGTTTTGAAGTTAAAAGTGGTGAAAAGCATTAAATAAAGCTTGTACTACATTCTTATTAAATATAGGAAAAAAACTGTAATAATGTAAGGATGTAGATAATCAAACCTTTTCTAAACGCCCATTGTTAAGACTCAGGCTGTTGACTGCCGCCACTTTGGCGTCAAGAACCTGCTGCTCTCTCTTCAGCTGCTCCTTCATCTGTCGAGCCTCCTGGAAGGCTTTGGTCACGGCCTCATGGTCATTCAGGTAGCCACCAGAAGTGATGGATGACAGCAGGTCTGAGGGGACAACAGATAAACATTGTGTGGTTGTAAGATAATAGATAGTCCAGTTAGCATAGCATGTGCACACGTTGATATAAAGCACATTGATTTAAATCTTTTATGACTCAAAGTGAAGCCACCCATCACTAAAACAGTGCTGGGCCTTTGGGCGCAACACATTAGCATTTAGTGTGCTGTAGGGTGAATCTATCAGCATTTGGCAGTAGCGTTACAACACACACACACACACTGACCATTTGACTGTCACCTCTTTGACTCAGTCTGCCTATGGCTGTTATCATTTCTTCACAGCAAAGGGAAGAAAAAATGAAGGGGAAAGAAAATCTTGACTTTTCTTTAAGCAGTATTGGCATCTGCTCACCCCCCAAAACAACATTATATTTTAAAAAACGGATTGGAGATCAGTGATTAAATTGTCTAACGTTTATACACATAATGTGATCATGTGGACAATGTGAAATCAGCTCCTTATTTACAGCACGAATGTCATCAGGTCCCAGCAGCTGAAAAACACACATACACATACTATACCATATATATCATCGCAGTCTCTCAATCTCTCATTCTATAACCTTTTATTCAGACCAAAGCTCAAGGAGGTCTTAGAAGTGAGAAAAATGTGAAGATTTCATATATTAAAGTCATAAGCAGCCTAATTTGCACCATTCCGCTACATCTGCTGCCAAGCATATCAAAGATGTTTTCAACCATCTTCTCTATGGCTATTATTTGTATTATTCTCAGCAGCTTAAATGCCCAAGCCGTTAGCCACATCTGTTGGACAGTGCGCACGTTTGTGCAGTGAAGCATTATCTGGCTAGATAGAAGTAACAAAGCTCTGCGCAACATTATGAGCCTTTATCTGGTCTAATCTGATCACTAATATAGGATGGATTAAATGCTTTCATTTGAAATGATGGACCAGGGAACATTTTAAAGGTCATATATGGGGAATCTGTTAAACCACAATCACAGGGTGATCGGGGGCCACACACTTCCTGATTTAATCGGGTCAAAAAAATGTCTGAGAACTGGCCCTACTAGAGAGAGTAATAATATTTTCTTACACTCAAAATGACTCTTTTATTAAGGAAGAGATGAGTATCAGATCATTAATCCAAATATTAATAGCTTTAATAGCTGGGTATATCAGATTATGTTTAAGGCTGATGTAATTTTTAAATGTTTGAATACTTTATACTATTTCAGTTCAACTATAAGTAAAGCATTTGTAAGTTGATTTCCCTGGTAAGAATCTAATCCTTGCCTGACCCACCATTACTGCCTTAACCAACGGCAAGAGTTTGGAGTGGGATTGCGAAGATGGACAAAGTGTTCAGAAAACCATTAAAAAAATATTTGCAATTCAGTTTGTTGATGCAAACGGCATAAAAGCTGCACACTTTAATGATTCCTGTTATATTAAGCTGGAGAGTGAAACTGCCATCTGAGTGATGGTCGTAGAGGACACAGTGACAGTGACTCAAAAAGAAGGAATGGAAAGTTTGCACACTGGGCACACTGGTAAGTTTCAGGACTGATGTCACTTAGCAGGGTTAAAAGGATGAGAGACAAAGAGAATGTGGCAGACAGAAAGATGACATCGTACAAAAATAGGCGTACATAAGGATCTGTCAGAAAGCATATTTCAATGCCACTCGTGTCTGAGGGTGTTGTGCTTCCTGACCCCCCCTTAAAAGATGTGCATTAGATGGAATAATCAGTGGAACATACAGAATTCTCAAACTTAATGATCTAAAAGATTCGCTCTGACATGTTCCGAAGGGATTCCAATAAACTTTCTTCGGTAATCTATTTTCCAGAACAAAAAACATCTGGGTGGCAAATCCACTAATCTGCTATTAAATCCCAGGATTTGTTGAAAAACACTGTGATTACAAGGAAGGAGTCTGAAATGGCTAACTGTTGGGGTGTAGGGAGGAGGGAATATTGCGTTATTGTGTTATTAAAGCATGCTGTTTATGCTGTGGGTGGTAACAGAGTTGTATAAGAGGCTTCTCTAATCTCAGTGGCTGTCATAAAAGCTTGTGTTTCTCTATTCAGCACTTCTATACAACAGAAATAAACGCTGCTAAACCTTACCATCCTTGTTTTGCGCTCCCCTTTTGCTTCGAAACACAGCTGCTTAACAAGCTCTTCCACTATTTAGACTAAGAAATGTTTGACAAGGTGCCCTTCAGGTGAAATTAAATTCTACAAACCTAAAAATGTAACATCAATTACCTCCTTATACACGAGTCTGTGCCAGCAAACAAACACATCCAGGGAGTAGGAAATGTTCTTGAGAGAGATGTTCAGGGCAGTATGCAATAACATCAAGGTGTTTATGTCGTGATGTGTGTGCTTATTGAATTGTAATGCATTGGAGGGGTGCGGTTACCTATGGAGCTGAGTCTGGACGGCGGTCCACCAATACTGGATGGGGCGCTGTTCTTCAGGGATCCAGGGCCCAGCTTCAGGGCAGAGACCTGTGGGGAAGCGGGGGAGTTGGGTGACTTGCTCTCGGATGCCTTAGGCTTGGACGACAGATTCAAGGGCTGAGCGCCCTCGTCCTGCAAAACAGCAACACGTTCGGCCTGGTGTGATTCTTTTCTCCTTAGAGACTTGGGGCTCTCAGCAGGAGTCAGATCAGCTGACTGCACACCAGGGATATCGATAAAGGAAGTTGTCAGCAAATGCAGCGAGGCCACAAGAAAATGTAGAGTAATTTGTGTTTGCGCAACGGAAAGAATTGCTATTAAGCATTGGACTGCCGTTGTGCATTGCCATATCACAATAAGCATGCAGCACAGCCATGCTCAAACGAACAAGAACGGAAACATATTTCTTAGTTTTTATCTTAGTGAACATATCACTAAGAAACATGCTTGAGCAAGAAGATTCACACTCATAATCACCCAAAACACATTGCATGATATGAAATAACATGCAAACATACACACACTCACAATGGTGAAGTATTCCATAAATATCAGCCACCCATGTAACACACGTGCTCCAGCTTCAGATATGTTCACAGATGTCAATTAGAGTCGTTTAGATAACAAACACTGCATCTTTTCTGCAGGTTACTGGAGGTGAACACTTGTGGCCATGTGTATGTCCATCCATATGGTGCAAGTGATCATTTCATTCACTGCCCAGGTGTCACCACTGCTGACAGTGTAATCACATCAGAGACGGCACCCTGCTTATGCCACAAGGGCCAATTAGATTTTAAAGCAACAGATGCGGCCCCACCCCTGAGCATTATTGGAATATTGTGATTAAGGCCCAAAACCCAGCCCAAATTGCCGCCATGCCTTCCCCATCCTCAATACTGCTTAAATCCTTCAGCTGAAGTGGGGCCCCAGATTCGCAACAAAAGCATGTGGGCATGCAGGCAGGCCTCCAGATTGGAATGACCTTGCCAACCCTGATCCCATACCACAGCTGTCAATCATTCTCACCTGGCAAAGCGAATCTCAGGTCACCATTGTGCTCACACTGAGGTGGGATCTCATACGTATTAACATGGGGAGTGTGGCATCTGTACCAGCATCTGTTTCAAGAGACTTGCCGTCTGTCATGAATGGCCAGCAGTGCAAAAGCATTTGCAGCAGCTATAATGCAGCAGCCACAGAGCAGAAGCAGCATCACTCAGGGCCGTCTTGTCTTGGCTGTGCAAAAGGACGGGCAGACATGTTCCAGCCTCTAGACAGCTGCCTTTGTATTCAGTATTTAAGCATCTATTGCAGGCTTCCAAAGCATTTAAGCATCTGTTGCAGGCTCCAAATGCAATGATGGTTTCAAAATGTCAAATTTTGGAGCAGAATTACATGTATCCTTCATTGAAGAGGCAATCCCATAATACTCTGTGATAGGCTGAGTAAAAAGCTAAATTATTCTAAGGTGGTGGATGAAATAAGAGAAATGTTAATTAGAAATTAAATGTTGTTAAAAAAGTTAAATAATTAAGATTAATTAAAAATGTACAATCCTGTTTTAATGGTGTCTCTTCTTTCGGCTGTTCCCTTTTAGGGGTTGCCACGAATCATCTGTCTCCACCTAACCCTATTATCTACATCCTCTTCACTCATACCCACTAACTTAATGTCCTTGTTTATCACATCCATATACCTCCTCTTTGGTCTTCCTCTTTGCCTTCTGCATGGTAGCTTTATTTCTAACATCCTCCTACCAATACATTCACTATCCCTTCCCTGTACATGTCCAAACCACCTTAATCTGGCTTCCCTGACTTTTTCTAACATGAGCCGCCCCCTGATGAACTTGCTCCTAATCTTGTCCAACCTCGTCACTCCCAAAGAAAACCTCAACATAAAAGACTACCCCAGCTCTGCCACCTATCTCTTCCTCAGCGCCACATGTCTAAACCATACATCATAGCTGGTCTCACCACTGTCTTGTACACCTTCCCCTTAATTCTAGCTGATATTCTCCTGTCACACATCACTCCCGACATGTAT
>JAZGTI010006658.1:0-23008 GCA_036877585.1 Botia kubotai | reverse complement strand
GATAGTGAAACTTACCCAATACAATCACGACCGTCTTCAGCAAGCTCATCATCGTGTCCCTGTTGCGCCGTTGACCAGAGCTGTGTCGAGACATCCTCATGGTCCGCTGGCGTACATACATGAATATGTGAGCATAAAGAACAACCATCACCACGAATGTGACCAGATTGAAGATCGCCCAGAAGCCCAAGTAGGAGTTGCTGTAGAGAGGCGCCATATTGGAGCAGGTTTCAATGGCACAGATGCAGTTCCAGCCCACACTAGGAATGGCTCCCATGACTATCGACATGGTCCAGATGATTACAATAACTACGACTACTCGCCGATTACTCATGCGCGTGTGGAGCTGCATGCGAAACACAGTGATGTGACGCTCAATGGCTATCGCTAACAAGTTAGCAACTGAGGCTGTTAGGCTTGTATCGATGAGGCCCTGGCGCAGCAACCACGTGCTGACGGTCAACCTTCTTGTGTTGGGTCCCGTGTTAAACATCAAGTAGAAATAGGCAAGTCCCGCAAAGAAGTCTGCAGCCGCTAGATTAGCCATTAGGTAGTATATGGGAAAATGAAAGCGCCGGTTGATGTAGATGGCCACCATCACAAGCAAGTTGGCTAGCATAATGAAAATACATACTGTAATCCCAAGTCCCATTACAAGCTTGCTTACGGTGTTCCATTCTGTGGCAAGATACTTCTCACTGCGATTATAGAAAAAGGCTATGGTTTCATTGTAGTAGCATTGTCCGTCACCCATCCTGAAAGGTTTCTGCAAAAAATCAAATAAAAACATGTCAACAAATGTTGTCACTTGGCTGATAAAGCACAGCTTTCATTTAAATGTATAATGAATGGCATGTCATTTCACACGACATACTCAGTAGACTTGTTACCTACACGCATTCATACCAGTTGACTTAGTGGCACAGGCACAATAATTCATTTATTATTTAGCTGCTCCTGTGACAGAAAACAAGGAGCATTTCAAAATACACGGTAAACTATTCTACAAAATTAACTGCCCCCCAACAGCTTTTCCATAATACACAGCAACAAGCAGTATCATTGATATTGAAACGTGTGAGATGTTTCACGGGCTTTAAAACTACGGCATTTTAGCATGTCATTTCCTTCTGGTCCTTTTTAATTAGCATCATACCTCATAATGTTGGCCAGAAAACACCAAACAAGCAAATGTTAGCAGCTTGTATAAACACACAAACATGCACAATGGCAGTCTGTAGCACTGACTTCAATCTCTCAAAGCAAACTATTAAGCACATCAATGCAAGACTTTATTTGATTTGGCCGATTCTCACTTCCCAAACACCCAGTACAGGAAACAAGCCTCATCTGGGTATTACAAGTGACTGAATGTTTCTGTAATTTCTGTAATTTATTGACTCATTTTAAGGCAATGGTTTCTTTTACCCTTTACTAAAATGTCCAAACAGACCTTTCTTTCTGCTTTCACGAGAGTTGTCGCAAGTTTTGCCTATCTGCTATCAATCGTTTAAAGAGCCGAAATGCCAAGCGAGGCGACCTTTCCTGAATGACATTTCCACAGTTATTGTGTACTTCTAGAAGTATCATCGCCACATTGGTCCACAGTGCTGCGATACTAGCGGACAGATGCTGTCATTGTATGTGATTGTGTTTTATCATATAGCCTCAGGCCTCTGATCTCCCTGAACTTAAGGCACCAAACAAAAGTGGTCTGTGCACAAATGTCTATGAACTTCCTCTCCCATTTGAATCAATGCTCAAAGCCACAGTTTCAACAGTGTCATAGCCGCCACCCTCAATGGATAAAGACAGTGGAAAGGAAATTCCAGTTGAGCCTTGACTGAGTGACTTTGATAACATTGTATCTTCACAGCCCTGTATCTCCTCCTTAAACCACAGCGCAAGACAGTTTACTCAAGTAAACATTTAAGAACCGTACACACAAGTAATCTTCACAGGTTTACTATATAGCTAATACATAAGGAATATAGGAATACTATATAGGAATACATAAGATGTGGGCTGGAATTTGTTTAAATAGCAGTGGAATCATTTGTGAGTCTGACAGGGGAAAGGACTGCTTTATGTTATTTACATTGGAGTGACGATTAACATGCAGGAATGCGAAAGTTCTGTACAAGTCAAGATGAGACAGAACTGTATGAGGTCACAGGTGCGTGCATTGCCTGACTTAGTTCAACAATCCACTCGACTCAGTTATGAAATACATGCCATTATTGTTGTATAACGTTACTTCTACACTGATATATGCGTTTGGTCATACAGCGGTATTTACCCAATGCAGAACTAATTACACTGTACACTGTGTTTGATTCAGCGATGTGCTTTTCTTAACTTTGGGAAAACATTGTAAAAAACACAATCAGTATTATACAAGCGATGGATGAGTAAAAATGATTGATTTCCCGGTTTTAATTGATCTTCAGTTTAATGAAACAATGTCAATTTGGGAAGTCTCTGAATCTATTTTTAATGTGCGTTTAAGTAAATATTATCTGTACTTTGCCTCTTGTCCTGTGTGGTCTATTGTTAATGTAAATGTGTATTTCAGTAATATAACTAGATAGGAGGGTTTCAGTTACCAGCATTAATATTGAAATATGGATTCCATGGCTGCAAAACTAATATTTTTAATAAAATACTGAAAACTTCTCAATATTGAATTGAAACAATTTCAATAAGAATCTAATGAAATCACGAAATCGGTACCAAATGAGAGATCAACATCTTTGTTTACTCTATATAACACACATACTGTAGCAAAGGAAGTCAGCCCTGTGCTACAGTATATTCAATACACCCAACATTGCCGGTTTGGCCTGTCATCTCAGCGATATCACTGACAATCTTGGAAGCATATGAAAGTATTAAGAGCTTGTTAGAACATTGTTTTCCATTCATATTTTTGTGCACGATAAAACCAATTAGAAAAAGATCCTAATCAGATGGCATCAAAGGCAAACATCACAAAGCAACATAAATACTACACAGGCAAACATTCTGAGGCTTTGGTTGTGGAATGAACAACAGCACCAGCTTAGATCCATTTCAGCATTGGTCCCCTGCCTGTCTAAGAACACAATGCAGGCATTGTTCTGCACCTGTCAAAAAGCAATGAAACCAGATTATTACAATGAATAAATTGTTCACACTGGTTCATAGGCTTTGTGAAGCAATGCTGCCAATGTACTTTTCAAAATGATGCTAATTTATGCCCGTACTTAGGAAGGCATTTGCAAGCTGTTAATGATTCATGGAAAGTACAGAAAGTCAGGTAAAGCAGTGGATTTTCAAATATGTCTTATAAAAGATTTTTGTTCATAAAATGTTGGTATTTCTACGCAACTGAAGACATATCACACCTGATTATATGTGATAAGCTATTGCCTGTTTTTGGACAATTTGCCAACCCATGTCATGTTGTGCTTTTTCCCAGGTCCTGCCTAATTTGAAAGAAAGTTGTTTTATTCTACAAAAAACACCTTGGTACCCTAATTAAAATGCCTAATTAAAATCCTCTATCAAAGACCACACAGGGCTTTTCAGCTTCACATGCAGCTTTAAATGAACATAACCGCCTGAATGGCAAAAGCACACACATACGTCCACAAGACTAAGACTAAGACTAAGACTAATAACAAATTCAGGTGGTAATGGGAGATGCATTTTAATCAGTGAACACTTGACATGTGCAACAATAAACAAAAATTGTGGACAAGAACCAAGACCTGGTTGCCATAAGATACTCCTGCATGTACAGTGATAAGTAGATACTTCTGCAACATCTGCTGTATGAAGCCACCTGATCTTAGCCAGCGCAGGGCCTTCACACTGTTCATGCAGAAGTTACTTGGAAGACCTGGCAACTGATCTTATGGTTACCTAGAATGAAATTAACATCAACGTGTGGCCCACACAGCAGCCACATACATGAAGATAAATGAATAAAATCCATATAATATGTCAATCCTTGTAACACTTAGATTAATGTTACATGGTGTTTTTTTTACTGTTATAGAGACTCATCATGGCAATCTGGAAGTGTTGAAACCATCCCAGAATTGTAAGGAACAAGTTGTGGCTCCAGGATCTTCTCTATTTGTCTGTATTATTATGAGAACACAAAGCACTCAGTATCTCAATTCATGATTCTTCTTATTTGTCCCTGAAAGTGCATCACACTACACTTCTATTCTAATCACATCAAAAAACGAATGTGTGAACTGTGGTTCTGTGTTGAACATGCTCAAATAAAAGTATATTAAGGTTAATAATGTAACTACAAATTTAACGTTACAGCTCTCATTTTAAAACCCAGACAAACAAAACACTACAGAGATTTGTAGTGTCAGGCAAACCTCTGATAACCAGACACAAACATCGCTGTACTGAATGAACTATTGCTATTCCCAAACAAACAGAGAAGCAAAAATATATAATACACACAATAAAGCATTCACAATGTAAGCTGGTAAACTGCAATAAGCTGATTAAGAGGTCACTCTTCAATAAAGATAAGAAAAATGCATGAAATTAGGGATGGCATGATACCACTTTTTATGCCTGATATGATAGTGATACTGCAACACTGATTCTGCTTCCATACCCTCTTTCCCCTCTCCACAACACCCAAGCTGTTAGCAATACATTTGTCTGCTTCCCCCTTGTTTAACCCAGAATTCTGTTTTGGGGTTTTTCTTTTAACAGTGCTGAGAATGATGTGCTGATTGTGAAACAGCAGACATTTCTTTTGATGTGCTTTTATGACTACATTCTTCCTTTTTCTAGTGGATGTTTATTTTGAACATAAACAACGCACTGTCACTTTAATTGAATGTGAGCAGCTCAGCGAAGACTCGTCAGATTGGAGTTTTTTTCTTTTGGTTTTGGTAATATCCGATCCAGCATTTTTGGCCAGTATCGGCCTCATGACGATACTAAATCACTGTCAGATCACTGCACACATAGATGTTTGGTGGAAGGACTATAAGATGTTCATCCAATCATTGCATTTGGTCAATGATAGGACGTCTTATTACCTGTCAAACTATGTATTTGCATACTTTATGCTTCAAATATAGCCTCTCTAAAAGTGTCTACCCTACTTTTAACATGTATTCTTTTAGCGTTCACTTTTATTCAAAGCGTCATACAAACAAGTAACATCAGAAGCAACTTGTCATAACAGCCAACAATATATAAGAACATACAGAAATTATATAACAACAATATATAAGAACATAGCTTAGAAATATAAAGACTGGAATATATAATTTTAGTTGCCGATATCTTATTGACTACAGTAGGAGTCTCGAAAAGACCTCCGTCACAAGCCAGACAGCAATTAGCTCTTCCTCCAAAGCACTTGTTGAATCAACCCAGTACCTTGTGGGTGTACTGTCTGACACTCCTATTATACAATTTGACACAGCACTTACCAAGACACACAGTGGACTATATGGTGTTTAAGTACAATGTCACAGAAAGACACACTGAATCAAACTAATATGTTATTATGGACACACGTCACATTTCATAATGCTTGGCTGCCTGAAGTCTGAAAAGCTTTGCTCTCACCTCTCCCACAAATTTGTAACTTAACTGACATTGATGGATTGCATCAATTTTAAGCACCAGACAGACATGGACAATGTTTTTATGGACTAAATGTGGTTAGCCTGGCATGGCCTTTAATTAATGTGTTTACAGATGTATATTTTAATGACCTGAAGAAGATTTTACCAGGTTTCTCAATGTTGTTCAATATGTCTGGCAAAGTTGTATTTTCTATGCCCTGTCAACAAGTTTTTGCAGAGTGGGTAAGCAAACCAACAAGTTAGCCGGTCTGCAAACAAATTTTTGTCATGATTGATGCAGCCCTAACACAACTAACTATGGTAACACAACTAGGGCTACAATGACACATCTACATTAATGACGAAAATATGTTGATTTGTCTGGAACACGTCAACACTGTTTACTTACATCCCTAATTACCCGTCATGTTTCACACAGAACAAGACTTTCGAGCAGAAGCTAACAGCTAGTTTGGCCGCATGACTCAAACGAACTCTCCAGTTAAAAAGCATTTAAAGTCGTTGTTGGTTGTTTTAAATATCTGATGGATTGGACACGCCTCGATTGGACTCATTTATTTAATAATGCTCTGTGAGTGTGTTATAGTGTTACCGACGTCGCTGATAATAAAAATAATTGACTGATTACTTGATTAATCGTACAAATAATCTATATATTAATCAATCATCAAATTAATTGTTTGTTACAGCCCTAAAAACAACTATTGACATGAACAGGTCCTTAAAAAGGTCCTTCACATTTATCTATTCATATTAGAATTGCTATTTTGGGGCATATGTTATGTTTTGGGTGCTGGTTGCTGGCACGAGATAGCAGTTTTCTGGTGTTCCATTCAGCAATTTTTAACTAGCTAAACAAGACTTCCTTGTAAATTCATGCTGGTCTGAGCTGGTCTTTCAGCAGGTCTGTATTACGCATTCTGGAATATCACACGATTCAGTTCATAGGAAGCAGGCGGGGATGGAAATCTACAATCTGCTCTCTAAGGCTTTGTGATGTTTCGATTTGGCCATTGTAAATGAAACCACTTCTAAATCTTGCTGTAATATGGGAACTTTTTTGGCAGCACAGTGTTTGCACCTGGATTGGATGCCCTTGGTTCTGTGAAGTCATATCTTATGTATTGGAGGTTATACAGCCTTGCCAAATAATCATCAGATTTGAATACTTCTGCAAGATGTCCTCTCGAATCATTCAATATGAAACACCCACAATGTTTAACACTTGATTTTCAAATGGCAGCCCCTCTGAAAATATCCAGCCCACAATGCTCATATTTGCTGAGCATGGGTGACAGTTTTGACCTTTTGTCATATTTAGAACCAATCCTGTACTGACTCCATCCATTTCTTATAAAGGAATAGTTCACCCAAAATAAGACATTTCTTGTGACAAATAAATTATTTTGCAGTTGTGATGCGTGGAGCAGCAATTTTGGCATAGACTATTCCACTTTGGAAATTGCCATATGAGGGCAGTACATTGCTACAAAACTTGGAGCTAAATTAAAAGCATTGCTCTACAAAATTTAACCACACATATCAAAATAGTACACAACTGCCCTGCACACCCTCAAGCATTAAAATAGCACACAACAGAAGACAGCAGATGAATGGGACCTCCCAGCCGTGTCCATTGGGCCCATTTTTTTTAGAAATCCCAATTGCACTTAATTGAAGGCCACTGAACACATTTTAGAGTTTGATATCTCCCTTCAGCAGCTTTGACATAGCAGGAAGGGCCGTAACCAGCACTGGCTGCCCAGCTCTGCCTGGCTCCACAGCTGCACCCAGTCCTGACCTGCGAGGTCATGGAAAGCCATGTTTTATTTTTTATTGAAAAGGGGAGTTTCCTGTCTGCTGTCTAGCTCACAACACACCAATCACTTGATTAAGCTATGTTGAAAAACGAATAACTAAAATTATTAGTTATTATTACTTATTATTATTACTTATTTGCTTGAAACATTTCAACTACACTGGTTGTGAGATTATATTTGATTGTTTTTATTAAATGGTCAATAAATCAAGTGTATAGCTTAATCCATGTGGTTACATTTGATGTTTTACTGTAACTAATAAGAAATAACGGTCCTTAAGATCCTATCTCTCAGTTTTAAACACAGTGGGCTCAGATGTAGACCAATCACACCCTTAGGTACTAACTGTAGCACAATTAAATGGTATCAGAGCACTTTGGTATGGTGAGTGTTGTGTGTTGAATCTTGACAGGACTGGGACTGTATTCTGAGGCGTGTTTTTTGGGGAGCCTGCCAGAAGGGCAAGGAATGCTTGACTGCTATCAATGTGAATGTATAACAGAGCAAACTGGTTACACCAAAGTCTTCTCCAAAAAAAAACACTATGGGACAATTCCTCTTTTGTTTGTTACACATATCACATATTCGATAGTGCCAGAAGAGTGGGGGTCCTGTTAGTGTAATTTGGGGCAAACACATAACTTTGCCGTATTCTGGGAACAGGGTGGCAGCTACGGATACACCCTGTAATGTATCCCATACATACCCAAAGAAACCAGGAGTCTGACTGGCCTTTATAGCCTATTTAAATGTATGCATCACGAATTCATAGCGGAAAGCTCGAAGGCTTAATTAATGAGATGCGTTTTAAGTCCCTCAGCCTCATTTGTCGAACAGCTGCCACGCGTTACTGTCTTTGAGGTCAGAAAGTTGCATAATCTTGCATGTACAGTACCTTTATTTTAGTATTAAATATTACAGTTCAAACTACACTTTAACAGACAGTGCGCAAACAGACTCCGGCTGTATAATTGTGAACAATCGGGATCTGAATATAACGTCTCATATTCATTTTTCATATATCAAACCAAAGTACTTACTTGGAATAGTGACAGTAAAGTCCAACAAAAGTTATTCCGAAATTTCACCGTAAATCCCCCAAAAGTCCTAAAAGCTAAAAAAAAAAACAGTGTCTGTTCTGTTTAACAAAGATGTGTCGATTGTTTTTTAGCGTTGTTCAGTCCACGGCTGTGTTGAATAGTCATTTTACTCCTTGCGCGCACATACGGCACATGAGCAGGAATAATTCACCTCTGTCCCGTTAATCAGATAACTCCAGCAGTAAGACACAGCAGCAACACCCGGAGAGAGAGAGACAGAGACACACACAGAGAGAGAGAGAGAGAGAGAGAGAGAGAGAGAGAGAGAGAGAGAGAGAGAGCGCACGTGACGTCACAGTCACACAAGCACGCACGAAAGCAAACACGCTCTGTTGGCGCCCTAGTGTGTGTGTGCGTGTGTGTGTGTGTGTGTGTGTGTGGATAATTGAAAACACATCACTTTACTCACTTCACTTTATAACAGCGAGTGAAATACCTTTATAGAGATGTATGTATGTGTGTTTCTATCATGCATAGCACTTCACAATCACAGTTCAAGGTAATCATAACACAAACCTTCCAAATTTAATGACGCTATCTAATTAAAGTTACTTCATAGCATTGCGTGACATCACACGCACAGAAACATTAAGTATTAAATCAGTGCCAGATAATGTATGACACTAAAACCAAAATGAAAGCCATTATAAAATATCTCATTTTATAAAATGTTTCATTTTAAACTATTTCAACCTATCATATTATGGATATAAATATGGTATTTTATAAACATCTAATAGAAATAAAAAACAAAATAACAATTTTGACTATAAACTTTAAAGTTCCGGAAATGCATGGCAACAAACCACAAACATGTCATAAAAATACTGCACCACTTTATTGACTTTTTGTTGTTGGTATATAAACCACTTTTTACATTTGATAAGAGCAGAGAAAAACCAAACTGTCATGCTTCGAAACAGTCTTTCGGAGCATGATGGATATATTTTGCACGTAAATCATTGTTTTCCTGAAGCTGAGGTCAAATTTCTTCTGAAGTTAACAAAACAGTACACCAAGAAGCAACATCTGAATTCCAGATGGGTTTAACAAGATTTCCATAAACTGTCAGCTTTCAAACCAGTGTTTAATCCTGCAGAAAACATTGTTAGATTGTCTGTTCAATGGATTAGTAAACATGAACATGTCAATGCTCTGTTTATATAGCAAAACAAGTAGTTCACCTAATCATGAACAAAAAAAATCATTTTTAAAGATACATTTTTGGGCAAGTTTTAATTGTTTTAAGAATAAACGTGTGTTAAATTCATGCTAAAACAGAAGATTTACATGAAAAACAGGTATTAATATCTTGCAATTTTGTTTGATTTTATCAGTATGTTTATCTTGTTTTAAGGATGTTTTGATATTTTACTCTAAAACATGACAATAATATTGATTAAATGTATTTTGCAGTTTGTCATCATATCAGTGACATTTTCTTCCTTCTTCAAGGCATGTAATAACTGTACTCGCTTTTTAGTCCATTTCTCTTGGTGGGAGTAATGACATTTCTAAACATGTTGTTTTTAGCTCTGAAGGGAGGCCAGGAGAGTTTACAGGAGATCTGGAGTCTCTTGTTCCTTCCAGAACAGGCTGGCCAAACAGTTAGAACAAGAGTTTAGGACATGAGGGTGAGAGGAAAGACAAGGTCATATTGCGGAGGGGTTGGCGACCTTCCGGGCTGCTGTCAGAGCAACATTAAATAAAGAGATACGCTATGGTGTCTTCATAGTTTCCTAGCAGATGACAGAGGAACTTTGATTGGACAAAGCTGAAATTAGCTTGGATTGGAAAGTGTTTTACTGGAATCAGTAGTAAACACACATTGCCAAAGAACTGGGTCAAACAAAACTAATGAGACACTCTCACAAGTATGCTGGGTTTGTTTGACTAAAAGAGGTGATGTTCTCCCAGCAAAACACAACAGCTAGTTTATAAATCACAATGTACGTCCAGCGGTGTTACAAACAAGCCATGAATCATTGAAGAATAGAAAACCTTTGTCAGCTAGATCTTGAAATATTTAAATCAACATATGAATAATGAATTTATTAAGCATTATAAAAGGAGATATATTTGATTATTTCTGGAAAACACGATGAAGAGACCATCTGGTTCAGCTGGTAAACCAGAACAATTGGTTACACAACTTTTTCTGGTGAAATTGTGGTGAAGATGACTGTCCAAGGATAATTGTCATTTTTTGTTTGCTAGTAAGTATACACTACACAACATATTTTGTTGACCATCTAAGACAAATATTTGGAGACGGATGACAGACTCTTGAAAATTCCTGGGTGGCATACTTTTCTGGCTGTCATTTTGTAACAAATATGGAATGCTGCCCATTATCGAAAGCTGTCTGGCATAATGACCCTGTTTTCCCACTTAAACATTCCTGTCAGGATGTGAGCTCCTCTACACGAGAGGTTAGTCAAAGCTGTTGGATGGATGACTTGCAGAAGCCCTTTCTTTACAGATGTTTGTTATTGAGTCCGTGAGGTCAGTAATCACATTTACACTGTGTGTTAGTGATACCTCACGGTGGGTGTGTCGTGAGGGTCATAGGAGGATTGGCGAATCCCTTTGAAGCCGATAGGAACCCTCGATCTCACCGTCTTGTCAGTTTACTCACAGAGTCAAAGGAATTTTGGAGTTAATGTCTTCCACACAGGCTCATATAAACTGGTGCGCTTCAGTATAACCCTACTAACTTGTCCCTTCATAGAGGAAAAAGCAGAAAAAGAGACAACTGGTTGAAAGAATGTAAAACAAATAAATCTTCAAAGTTAACTGAGGTCTGGTCTGTATTACCCCAAGTATCTATATGGTTTTGGTCAACCAATCAATTCATAAACAGCTGCTACACAGCTGTTTAATAGATGCTTTTTTCATACATTTGTGCTTTGGTGTAGCTACCGGTTGCTTTTGTGCTAAAGTGACAATATGTAGTAATTCTCTTAACATAGTCACTTATCACAATGGGCAACACAGAAATTATTAGTAATGCGTGCCAAGGTAAGAATCACTGTTGTTTTTGCTTAAACTTAGGGATTTTAACAACCCCATAAATGTATCAAATTTTGGGGCCCAGCAGACAATAAAACAGACAAAACTCACATTTTCCTTATAGAACTTTAGTTTTACTTTGGTCACACCAAAATGTTTAACTTGACACAGAAAAGCAGCATGGACAAGCAGTGTGAACTCATAATGACTTCATTTCTGAATCTGCTGGTTCACCCTCTACCGGCACAAATGGAAAAAGATGGAAAAGTCATCATCTGAAACAAAAAAGCCGTTATTTAGAGAAAAACTAAGTGTAGCTTGACATCAGGAACAAATTAACCCCCCTCCCCCCCCCCCCAATAACCCCCTACTTCAGTCTCAGTCGTTTGGAGAATGAGTAGAGAAACTCGCTCCACCAGGTTCTGAACATCTGCCTTTATGCATTATGGCTTGACAACAACATTGTCTGAGTATTTTGTTTTTTAAAGTTATCATTTATAAAACATTTTATTTGTTAAACCTCATTTTATATTCTTTTAATTACTAATTGTGAAAGATCACATTTCTAATTTCTGAACACACTTGTTTTGATATATGTGTCTGATTGAAATGATTAACTCAAGTTTGATTAACTGGATTTATGAATTGTTGTAATGAATTGTTTCCTACTACACCTCATTCACTTAGATAAGGTTGATGAATTCTGGATTCTTTTTGTCAGTTTGTTCTTGGAAGTCTTTTGTGAGTTCTTTTGCCACACATTCAGATTCCAGACAGACTTCAAAAGCACATACCTTTGTGTCCACTCATGGATCAAGGTCAGATCAAAACAACTTGTATCATTTGTAGTGTCCTGGTTTTTATACAAACCAGCTTTGACAACTTAACCTCATTGTTCAAAATACAATGCACTGGTTTAAAACAAATCTTGAACAGCCCATATAGCACTTTATCATTTTAATACTGTACTTTTAATGCCAAGCTGAAAAATAATGTTAAAAGCTTTGGAATGAGAACTTGTGTTTTGTAGAACCCCTCAACATGTGTTATACAGATGTTTCACCACATAGCATCCCCATTATAATGTTAACATAAAAAGAGAATAAGAAAAAGTCTCATAAGGGAGCTAAATGCACTTTTTGTGGCAATTTATCAACACAAGTTTGTAAACTTTCTGACAGGTGGCTAAACCAAACACTCGTTGCATCACATTTTGCTCTGATTAACTCACTAAACAGTTTTTAGTGCCTTGCTGTGTGAAGTCCCACCCTAGAATGAATGTGTATGGTCAGTCTCGTTTGCTCTTACATGCTAAGTTACAAGCTGGCATCTAGTCTCACGTAGCTAAATGTGACCATTACCATAAAGTCTGGTCCACTTTGCACATCATTCTGGCCAGGAACTGCCCACTTAAACAGTGTCACCTTACAGCAGTTGTCACCTTAATGCAAAATGACATTTTAGAGGCAGGTTAATCTGAAATATTTGAACATTCAGTAATAGACTGGCAAGTATAAATGCACAGCATTTCACTAAATACCATAAAAATCAATGGAAATGTGTATAAACTTTGTGATTGGAATTTCGGTCTGTCCAAAAATAAACAATCATTGACTATTTCACAGACATAACCAAAAAAGTGACAAAAACAGGTGTGCGTGTGGATTTCTTGTTTAATTTCAACTGTGTTTAAACAAAATATTGAGAATCCTTCAAAGACTTCTCCATCACTAATCGCTCAGTGTAATCGCTCGTTGTGTCTATAAGCATAATTTTATCTCCAGGCAGCTTGATGCATATCAATTGCCCGAAAATAAATAAGACCAGCCAATCATATTAAAACTGCTGTAATTATTGTGTGAAATATGCATTAGACGGTCAATACCCCAAAAAATGGTTCAAATTACACCATATCTACAGACTTCAGTGCCAGACTGATTAAGCTTTTTCAATTATTAAATGATAATGTACAACCCAGAGGCCTGTTGGGGCGGTAGACCCCCCATTGACCTTCTAACAAAATAGGTCGAGCTCTGAATGATGCCCCCCTCAGCCTACTGTTATACACATGGCTTTCATACACAAGATGACATACAGCCCCTCGGGTGTCTTGGAGACAAAGTTTGTACAACACTATAAAACCACAACAAAGAGAAGTAGATTATTTCAGCAAATCTACCCTGTTTGAGTAGTTTGTGTTTGCGCAAGCACTTTGTAAAGTTAGTGAAGTTTATACGGTGTCATCTTGTTTGGCTGCTTATCAAAATGCAAGAGCACATCTGTTACTCCCTCTGCACTGTAATGAAGGCTATTATGTTGTAGGGAGTGTAGCTCAGTTATATATTTGGTACATAAATAACAGAGACTAGGGGAGCCCGATGGGTAGAACATGTTATTGGTTGTTTGGAGAGAAGCCAGAGATCTTGGCTGGGAGACCTTTTCAGTGAAAGCTCTGACAGTGTGAGCAGGAGGAAGGAGAGCTTTTATGTCCTGGGTGGCCCGTTTAGCCTGCATTCAAGTGCAAGACAGAGTTTGACCGTTACACTCACAGTCCTTCAGGAAAATGACTGTCTGAAAGTCTTGTGAAAACACACATAGCTGGATACCGTCCCTTGTTTTCCAAACAGATTGTCCAGTCATACAGATTTATTCAGAGTTTTATCCAACAATGCACACATTTACTGCTCTACAGGATTAGATAACTCAAACATTACGATTCAGTCAATCTTATGCTTTCAAAGCTAGGTTGCTATTGCTAGCCTCTCTGCCTACCCTACCTTTAGGTATTAAAAAAATAAAAAGTACTGATTGATGATGCATGTTATTTACAATGTGTATTAAGCAGGGGTAGCACCTAAATAGTTTAGAACTAAGTGTTACATTAAAATGCCAACTCTTGTCATAAAGATTAGTGAATGCAGATATACAAATAATATACATTTAATATACATTGTTGTGCAAATAAGAAAGGGTTATCAAAACTCGTCAACATTACATTAAATAGGCCCTGATAAGTTACTGATAGTACAAGTGTACAAACAAGTGACGATAACCATTTAATTATTGTTTAAATGAAAAGTTCACTTTAAAATGAAAATTCTGTCATTAATTACTTACCTTCATGTCGTTTCACATCTGTAAGACCTTTGTTCATCATCGGAACACAAATTAAGATATTTTTGATAAAACTTGGGAGCTTTCAGACCCCCTCAGTAGACAGCAAAGGGCTCACTTGTCTCACTGGATCATGGAGGCTATTACCCTAGCTTATAAGACCTGAGACCTAGCATCATCTTTGGGTATTAAGGTCCACTCTACTAGGCGTGTAGCATCATCTAAGGCATTGTCTAGGTGTGCACCTCTAAATGATGTTTGTGCTACAGCAGGCTGGTCCTCTCATACATTTATTAGATTTTACAGCTTAGACTTGAATTCAACCCCAGGTATTCAGGTCCTCCTCGGGTTGACAGTCTGCTTCTGCTCCTGATGCCAGAGTTTTTTGCAGCTTCAGGGACAGTGGGCATTATCTTTCCCCATAGCATCAAAGCCATGACACAGCATCGAGTTCCCTCAGAAGGGAACATCTCAGGGTACATATGTTACTGTTCCTTGAGACAGGGAACAACACGTTGTGTCGTGTTGCCACACATCAGTCATGACTTAGAATCTGATCATGTATTTTGCGGCTGTCTTTTAAAGGCTACGTGGCGCATAGCACAACATCACATCACCTTGACCTGCCTATAAATAGGCGTGATTTCACACATGTTCAGACCCAGGCTGTAAAGTACGATATAATGCTTTTAAATGTAGTAAAGTAGGCGAAAAAAATAAACTCTGAAAAAGTACACATACATGTTTCTCATTCTCTATGGTACACTTTCAGAATAATGGACTATTCTGGACCACTTTTATGAAGTTTTGTTTGTTATTCTAGAACTTGGAAGACCCAGTTCCCTGAAAGGACTGGCAAGGATATCATTCAATAATTCTTCCTCAGTTGTAGAATTTTACAGTGTTTTGATCCACATAAGAAAAAAGTCATACAATTTTAAGCAACATGGGAGTAAGTAATTGATGGCAAGGTTTTTATTTTTGGGACAAATATGCTTTTGAAACATCTTAAAATGCCTTATTAACTAAAGAACACACATTAAGTATATCCTCATTGCAAATGTAAATCTAATCTGTGTCGTTGCTGAGTCTTGAAACAGTTCCAAGGGGTGTTAACCCACATTTAAGCACAAGAGAGGGTGAATGGCTTCATGTGTCGGTATTTGTTTGAAACTCTTTGGGAGGGCGAGGATATGACTGCTGTGATGCAATGCAGAAGTTGGCCGCAGTATTACCCTGAACTATAAAACTGTGGGACATCTGTGAAAAAGGGGTTGAACCAAGGAAGGGTGGAGGTCTGTATGGAGGGGTTCACTTCCAATAGCTGTTGCAATGTATGCAAATCACATATTGTGATATGTTTCCATACTGTTTGTGTCAAGAGTGCTGGCTTGATGATTATGAGGTTGAAAGGGTTATAATCTTTATGAACAAGAGATACAGTTGATGTTATCTTTGGGAAGTATGCTCCCTTTGCATTTCTGCATACTCTCTTGAAGACGACACCATACCTTGCATTCCCCAGCATGCACAGCAGGAAGCTGAGATGTCCTCTGGTAACCTCAGAAAGCCTGGTTGTTGAGGCGCAAACCCTATTGACCCATATTGATCTTTGATGATTATCTGTAGTCTTCAGAACGTTTGGATAAAGACAAAAACATATAGCTCAAACGTTACTCTCTTATAGCTCTGGAAATGTAATACATTTTGTATTTGAACTTTGACTAAACGGCATTATATGCTTCTTGTCAAATTGGCATTCTATTGTTTTTTGGTTTTATTGGCAATATGTATCCAATGTACTGTGAGCAGTCTGTGGGCATACTGGTTATATTTGCCTCAACTTCATGTCAAATGTATATTCCTATATAACAGGCGAAAATGAAAATGATCAAAAAAAGTTTCCCATTTTAACCTCATTGCTGATCATCAACAACTGATATGAATGTGTTTTATCTTTCCTATAGTCCTCTGTCAGGGTTTCCACTGACTCTGGTAATATGCTTTATTTCCCCTTTCATGCTTCAATCTTTCTCTTATCTTTTATCTCTGACTGCTCCTCTCTTTCAGGCTTGTCTGTGTCTTTCTATTCCCTACTGCACGTGCTTGTTTTTTCAGCCCCTGCATTTGGTCTCACCCCCCAAACCCCCCCCGCCCCTCCAAACTCCCAGTGAATGGTTTGTTTGATTTATTGTGGAGTTGCAGAGAGACTCAGGTCACGTCTTTGAAGTCAGCAGTGACTGCAGGATCCTTGGCTCACAAATGCACCTTCAACATTAGCCAGACAGTCTCCACTCACAGGAGAGAAAGGAAAGGCTTGTGGTGCTGCTAAGCACTGAAAAGCAAACTCAGGTTTTTCAGGGCTTTCATAAATGGGGATCTTGGCAGACTGAGGTTTGGTAGAATGTGGCCCGTTTCAGTGCTGTGGACGTCACACGATTTGGAACACGTTAACTGAAAGTTCAGTTCGCATCACTGTCTAGGTTTTCATAAGGGAACATTGTGAACAAAAACAAATGTTGCGTGTCAAGGGACCAATATTTAGAACCAAAGTGTTAATTAGTGCATTATTAATGCTCATGAGTCTTATTGGAATAAACAAGCAAACAATTAATTAATTTAGTGTAATTAATTTCGTTTTAGGGAAATTGCAAAAAACATGATATAACAATATGACATTATCATAAATACATACCATGATAATATAATGGTAATTTCATGGTGTTTTTAATTACCGTTTTGGTATCAATTATATGAATATGTAAAACAGTATCCTTAAAATGCTTTAAAATGATTATTTTTGTATTCCTTTGATTGAACGTTTTCATAACACAGAGTAAATACATTGATTAAAAGTTGCCATATACAATATCATGGATATTCCATTACAAGATGTTAAACAATTGGGGTTGGATCAATTTTAGTTAACCTAAAACTGATTGCTATAAAACAGGCTATTTCTCATGTATTTCTCATGTCAAAAGAATGGCCATTTGTTCTTGTCATTGTTGTCATTGTTGTCAGTGGGCAGTATAGTGGCTCTTTCAACACTTCGGGTGTTGTTCTGACATCAAAGCTTTGCACTTAGCACCCAGCTGCTAATAAGCTATCAGTGAGAGTGTAGACATTCAGACATTTCGGGTACTAGCGGAGTGTGAAGTTTTAAAGGAGTCTGGCATCACTGAATGACATCTCTGTGCAAAGAACTGACATCTGAATAGAATTCCGCTTGTTTCGTTCCTTGCCCATAGTCTTGACCTCAACCCCATTTCCCTCTTATCATTATCTTATCATTTAGATACACAATCTTTGTGATGTGTTGCCGGTCAACTGTGAAGAAATTGTTAAGTATTAGCTTTTAATGAACTGAAACACTCCAGTATATCACCCTTGTATAAATAACAGTTCCAGTAACAACCAAAAACCATTTTTATTGATTTATTTTTTGCAGTGAAATGTGACCTGGACATTTTTGTAGGACTTAATTTCACTGTAATTTCAGTGGGTTGAAATTACTATAAAAAAAAGTCAAAATAAAACAAACAATCATACACTGTCTGGGGTGTGTTAGGGTGTCTAACATGAAGGGCTGTGTGTTGTAAATCTGTCACCTCCTTTGTGTAAGTAGCTAAACTAAACCTGACACACCACACGGTCGCCATCCACGCTAAATATTGACAGTTTTAGTATAGATTGCAAGAAATCTGTATTTATAACAAGACTTAGACTGTGGACTGGGGTGGAATGAGACAAATGAAGGGATGTGGTGTAAAGCTTGTCTTAGATCCATTTGTTTGTGTGGCGTTTTCCAGCTTGACATCAGATGGTTGGAAGGCAGAGACCTGACACCTTCCAGACACCAGCTAAGATGTCTGCTCAAGACTGCATGGCACCACAGTGTTCGTCAGTTTTTTCGAGAAACAACAAAGAAACGGAAATCTGCATTTCCTGACAGAAACAGCAGTGCTTTCTAGGCAGCAAGAAAAGTGTTTATGTAAAATAATAAATCAGAAATATTTTTGTTGTGGTCAGCGCATGCTTTGTCCATCTTTGCAGTGTAAAACATGGTTCAGTTGTTACACGTATGCTAGCTTACGCATACAGTACAAGTTATGTGGCGAGTGAGCTAATTGTCTGTTCCTTCATTCAGTGGGGGAATTTGAAAAAAAATGCATTGTTGAAACATTTGATCCCCTCAGACAAATTAAGAAGGTTCAAGACTGTCATTTTGTCTCAAAGTACCGTGACTAAATTACAGATACGGCACATTACATTTTTGCTCTGTGGAAATAGCAGACATAACAAATACTATCCAGCTGACCATTTTTGTTTGTGGGATTGCTATGGAGTTTGAAAGGGACCTGCTGTCATTGGAAGCTACCAGAGAACTCATTTCCGGCAGCTCTCCAGCAGTCATTTAAAGGTAAGAAGACTTTCTACCAGTAAAGATCCAGCTATGGTTTGCAAAAAAACATCTTACAGTATGTCAAGGAAGCCCGTGTGCACTGCAATTGAAACTGTCAACTGTTGTGCTGAATATAAACCTCGTCACACACTGAAAACAGCAATTCTGATGACTGATTTTTTAAACTGAATTTTTCTAAACTGACACGTGCAAAGACTCAAAACTGAAAACCAGTTATCAGTGGCAACATCCACGTTCTGCATGTATCACACCTCTTTCTGCCAGCACATTAAATGGAAGGCCTGTAGCCTACTACAGGCCTGAAAACTACTCCCATTGTATTTATTTTTGCATAAGGTTTAACTTTGTTGAACAGCTGGACAAGCCCATATTCCATAACCAACAATTACTGTCCCTCAAGTTGCCAGAACTAATCAACTGTCACTGAAAATAATTGGCATACAGTTGCTGAAAAGGTTTCAATGCAGAAATGCACATATGTTTTGCAGTGAAGTAAATTAAGAGAAGCTAACTCAGGTATTGTCACATGTCTGTTTTGTTGTTCTAGTGTCATGTCTTTTTTGAAGCCACATTTTGTAGTCCATGTCCCTGGTCTTTGTAGTCTTTAGTGTTATCTGCCCTAATTGTGTCCAGGTGTTCCTTGTTCCCCTGATTAGCCTCTTGTTAGTGTTGTGTGTTTAGTGTATTCATGTTAGGAATAATTGTTCATTTTATGTATTTTTTTAATGAGACTTTTATTTATTATATAACTTATTACAGCTCTGTATATATATCCAGTCTCTGTTTCATGTTTTGAACAACATGTTGCAGCTAGTGTTGGGAAGAGCGAGGGGATTCTAACAAGCAGGCTAAAGGTTACTTTCAAACTTTGAGGGAGTCGGGTTGAAACGTATCTAATTGTGTGATTTGTTCCTGACACTATTAATCAACTGCCAATTCGACAATCGAAACAATGTGCCAATGCTTCATTTAGCTGTAGTCACATGACATGGGTGTTTTAAATCATTTGTCAGAGCAGTGTTATGACACATTGGGATCTCGACACTGTCCAAACGTCAGTTTGTGTTGGCCATCCATAACTGGAACAGATACATTTAACAAATGGAAGAAAAATGTTTAATGACTTATGATCGAGTTCAGTAGACTAACCAAAAAACTTAAGTCTAAGTCTAAATAAGCGGAAGATGTAATAGTAGAGAATTCCTTATATTAACGTGGCCTACTGCTGAGCAACAATGACCAAACAAAGAAACAGCTTTTGGATGGAAATTGAGTAGTAATTATTTGTCCAGAATAATCAGCCTTTCCTGACCAGTCTAGATGGTGACATTGTCATTTTTTTTGGTAATTCTGGGTATACCAGTTTTGTATGACTCACAATGTTTAGTGAAAAGATGAATGAAAAGATGTTGTGCAAATTGGCAGCCATTTATAACTAGTTTTGCATTTACCGGAAGGAAATGCTGGGCTAAAGACAGCAATAGATGTTAACAAGTCTGTATGCAACTGTTATGAATTATAACTGTCAGTGAATGTGCCTTAAATACACCCAAATATAGTTTTAAAGTGTGTTACCATGGCAACAACATTAAAGCTATCACAAATATTTTCTGAACTTTACATCAGCTGAACATTATTCGCCATCATTTTATTGCTTCGTTGTGCCAACACCGTTCGAAATATCCCTTTACAATTCTGCGCTTTCAGTGTCTTGGCACGTTTACCCAGTTTGGTGACAAGTTCACATGAAATCTCCAGAAGTATTTAAAAGTTCACATCATACACTTTTTAGAACATTCTAAATGGCAGACCTCTTGGGGGGCGAAACTGAAAGGCATCAGTGCAAAAGTTGTTTGGGTCGACAAGACCAATACATGTGCATACATACATGTGTGTGCGTGTATGTATCTTTTTGTGCCTAGTACTGGGGATGCTACCGAGCCCCCTGCCCCGCCCATGTGCCAGGCTTTGCCCGGGCTTAATGGCCGACAACTGTGTGCCAAATTTCAAGAGTTTTTCAACATGTTAAGGGGGCCAAGATGCCCCGCATGAGTGCAAAAATAGAACTTTTCCCCCTTTCATTGCTTGGGCCTTAAATAGTCCACCTAATGTTAAAATAAAAGGTGTTGGTATGAATGTTATAAAACAGAGAACTTTCAACACAATACTGCCTGACAAGCACTGCGATAAAAGCACTTGAGTGTTTTCACCACATGATTTAAAGTGTCCATTTGCACTCAAACTGAATTAGTTTAGAGATCTGTACAGTCTAAGATGTGCATTAGATGATGGAGTATTTGAGTGTAAAGGCAGGGCAGCATGTGGCTTTTTATGACTTCTGGTTAAAGGCCGCACAGCGAGACTGCTGGTGACGTCTGTACCACATCACAGGAAAGGAGTGTGTGTGTGTGTGTGTGTTTGTGTGTGTGTGTTTGCTGTTTTGTCCCCGGCTCTCATACTGAGCAGATTCTAGATTTGACTTTATTCCTAAGGTTTCAGTTTTTTCCCATCAGGCAGACAGATCCACCCATAAGACCTATAAAATCCTTTGAACTTCTCTGTGGTTGCCTGTCATCTAGAGTTTTCCAGAAAAATGCTGACAGTATCTCTTGCCTGAAAAAGGAAAAGCTGTTGTATATGTATAGCCTGAATATACTTATTTGTTCAGAAGATTTATGCAATTAACCATTATATTAATTGCATAATATTCGCAGCATTTGTAACTGATATTGTTACTTGTACTGCAAATGTTGGGGAGCTCTTCAGACATCATTAGATGCCCCACTCATAAGCGATGATGTCATGCATCAAGGTGAACAGTTGAAATCACTGATTGAGAGGGATGTCTTTTTATGTACAATTGTACACAGAGTGGAAAGTTTTATTTATATTTTAAAAGCTATTGGCTGATTAATCATTTATTGGGGCCAGGGTTTGGCTGGTCATCATGCTTCACTTAGTATCTGCTGGTAATTTGCCCCATTTTTCCTTGAAAATAAACTATTCTATATCTAATATACTAAACTATATAGTTTATATACTAACCTATATCCTTTCAAAAGTGACCTTTGAAGCAAACTATGAACTTGAAACCACTCTTCTTGTTGCCAAGGACAACAGTCAAGTGCGGTAAGGATGTGACTTTTGTGGATACATCACAAACCAACCCATTGTGTGTGGTTATCACGCAAAAAAAAGCAAGTTGTGTAACCTATCTCACTAAACATTTATGCTTAATCACAGGAAATGGGGGGTTGACGGGTTTATAAGGGGCTTGCAGAAAATTCCTTAGAATTTGTGTTGTGGGTTGTGGACTGTGATGCTCTCTAGTGTATTTACTTGAGCTACAAGCTATACAGGGTGATAAACAAGTCTATGAGTCAACAATAACAACCTAAATGGCTGACAATACTGTCAGGTGTTTAAAATAAAACGGAGTGTATTTGAAATTCTACTCGTATTTTGCTGTAAAAATAATGTTATCATTGAGGTCATTATTATCCTTATTAAAGGCACTCACTCAGTTTGACTCAGAGGTCTATTGTAGCGATGAGATCATATTTACTAGCATTGCACTTTCCTGTCTGAGTAGTTGTCTGCTAAGCAATCCACTGCAGACCCAGAATGAAGCACACATCTGGAAACAACTACTCTGAAAGAGGAGTTTATTTTCTGTGGAAGGCTGGGGGCTGGGCAGGCCAGGTAGACAGGAAATAGAACAGAAGGCAAACAGAAGAGAAGGCAGTGAGGGAATGGGAAATACAGTTTTAAATAGTTTTAAATATTATTTTGTATAATGTTTTCATCATCATAGATTGCAAAACAAATTTATATAAAAGTATTAATTTATAAAAATGTAAATGTGTTTGATGGAGGTTTATATAGTTTAAGCAAATTTCCTGCTGTAAAGGTAAT
>JAZGTI010006657.1:0-23010 GCA_036877585.1 Botia kubotai | reverse complement strand
GAGGAAAGTGATGGTGACAGAGTTGGAGAATGAGGTTCAGAATGCTTAAAATGAATGTATCTTTTTACTTTTGGAATTCTTTCAGGAGATTCCTTTGCTTTTGTTAAGTAACTGGCTTCTCTAAGGGATGTATGAACTTCAACCTCTGATTTCATCTCTGTCTCAGGTGTGACATTCTTCTTTGTTGAGGAAGGAGAAAGTGAAGAATGAGTTTTGGACTGTGTAAATTGAACATATCGCTTAACCTTTGGTACTGTATCAGGACACACACCTGTTTGCTCAAAGTAATTATCTCCCTTAGGATCAGATTTGACATTGAGCAGGATAGGTGTGCTTGAACTTGTCTCCACCAGAGCTTCAAGTTCCTTGGTTGAAACTGTTGAAGATGATAGAGTTGGAGAGTAAGATTCAGGCTGATTAAATTTGATGTATCTCTCAACCTTTGGCACTGTACCCAGAGATACACCTATTGTCTCAAAGAAATTGTGTTCTTTGGATGTAGGTTTGCTATCATCATCAGATGATGAACTTGACCTCCTCGATTCAGGAGGTGTTGTTGGTGAAATGCTTTGTTTGTTCAAATGCTGTGTTGTGGAGAATGGTTCAGTGGGTGAAAACTGAATATATCTTTTTAATTTTGGTAATCCATAGAAGTTTTCACCTTCAGTGGATTGTTTAACATCGTCCTCAGATGAGAAGCTGGATTTTCTTGACACAGTTGTTGTTATTACAGCAGGTGTGACAACCCCAGTGGTTGGAGAAGATGGCACTTTGGCTTGAGAATAAGGACCAGAATGAGAAAACTGTAGGTACCTCTTCATTTTGGGTATTTCATCAAGAAATAAACTTTGTCCTAAGATAATGTCCACCTCATGTTTTGAATGGAAACTACCTTCAGACGAGGAACTGTGTCTGGATCTTCTGGATTCATATTCTGCCTTTTCCATGTGTGTATTTTCTCTGTCATTTGAATGGACAGATGATAATTGGTTTGGTGATTTAGGATCAGAGATTGTAAACAAAAGTGATTTCTTTTGTCTTTTTAACTGATCAAAAGACAGCCCAATATGGCCAAAGAAACTTTCCTCACTGGTAGTTTGTTGCACAGTATCCACAGCTAACTTTGAGTGACATTTATAAGACAGATCAAGAGAAGTTATTGATCCAGTTTGAACATTTCTCTCATCTGTTTCATGCTCGCGTCTGTTAAATAATCGAGTACTTAACACCTTTAGTCTTGTTAGGCCTTTATTATGTTTCTTCTCAAATACATCTGTACTGCTGGAGGAGTTATCAAAGTCAATGTTGAGGACTTTTTTGTCTGATGTGATGGAGCCTGTATTATTCTCTGGTTCTATTTTAATCTCTAATTTTCTTGGGTACGCTGTAAATTGATCTTCGTCTTCACTGGAATTCTCACTACTTGATCTATCAATATCTCTGTTAAGTCTGTTTTGACTTGTCCTATAGACAGGATGCACATGGTATAGTGGAAGCCCCTCAGGAGTGAAGTTTGATGAATAAAATTGCTTTTTGTATTGAGGTATTTTTCCTGATATATCTTTCTTTGTTGAGAAAGCTGATGATGTTGATGTGGAGGAAGGTTCTGTCTGTTTAAATTTTATGTATCTTTTTACATTTGGAACTCCATTAAAAGATACACCTATTTTCCTGAAGTATTTGTCTCCTTCAGATGTCACTTTAGCTTCATCTTCAGATGACGTGCTACATCTTTTTGATTCTACTATTGCGTCTTTGGTTGAGGAAGGTGATGGTGGCAGAGTTGGAGGATGAGGTTCAGACTGCTTGAAATGAATGTATCTTTTTACTTTTGGAACTTTTTCAGGAGACACCTTTATTTGCGTTAAGTAACTGGCTTCAAGAGGAGATGTGTCAGTTTTGACTTCTGATTTCAGCTCCATCTTAGGTGTGACATTGATCGGTGTTGGGGATAGAGACCATGATTGAGTTAAGGAATGAGGATTGGACTGTGTAAATTGAATGTAACGCTTAACTTTTGGCACTGTATCAAGACTTACGCCCACAATGATACCAAATACATCCTCACTGGTCCTCTGGGCGTCAACAGTAAGCATATCTTCATCAACACTTTCTTCACGGGTAAAAGTCAAATGTATGTCTGAAGGATCCAAGGTAATGGTCTCTTGTTTGATAAGAGTATGAAATCTGTCTGGATCTGTTTTTCTGTATGATTCATGTAGGATCTCTGATTCCTCCTCTATCTCTGGGTTTACAGTGTAACTGTTTGGTCCTTCACTGTCACTTTCACTTGAACTATAAGAGCTTACAGTGTCAGGGAACTTGTGTATCTTTACATCATCAACAGGAACTTCTTTACCAAATCGTTTGTCCACAAGCGCATGTGAATTGAAGTTTAATTTGTTTGAAGGGGATTCTATATTGCCTTGCCTCCATGTGTCATCGTCATCATTTATCAGGTGTCCTAAAGCAGAGTTGGAGTGATCTAGAATACTTGATTTTTCAGAACCTTCATTAAAAGAAAAGCTCTCTCCACTATCATTCCACAACTCTGTGTCCAGATCATCAACATCTTGATCTGTCAAACTGGTTGACCATTCTGCAAATTGCTCTGTAGTAAATCCTGGAATTTTACCCTTTGTGGTTGTTTCATTTACAAATACAGTGTCAGCAGGAGGGTCAACACTTTGTTCCACTGATTCTACAACTTTACTCAAAACATTTCTATCCAGAGTTTGTTCTGAGTGAGATGATGATGACGATGAGGATGAACTGCTCCTCAGTTGCATAATGTTATCTGCATCTGGAATTGGCTCAAATTCCATGACTTTGTTTGAACTGGGTGCCAGTGTCTTGTTGTTTGTTACTATAGCATTCACTTCACCCTCCGCGACTGACCTGCTGTTGCTTGCCATTTCTCTATAATTATCCACTTCATGGACCTGCTGTCTCTTTTCAGATGATGTTTTGGTCTGTTTTAATCTTTCCTCATATGCAGTCTCAACCTCTGTGTTGCTCTCAGAGGAGCCATCTGAATTAACATTCTCTGCAGTGACATAGTAAGGCACACTGCTGCTCTGATTCCCCACTTCTGTGACTCCACCAAATGTAACTCTTGATCCCACTCTAACGTCCTGTTCTTGGTCACCTGCATCAGAATACCCTTCATTCACATATAGCTGAGGCCCTGTGGAAGAAGCCCTAGAGGTAATTGGTGAAGGAGTGGAGGGTCTCTTGGATCGTATTCTCCTCCATAATTTGTCTAACACTGGTCTCAAAAGAACACCAAGAATAAAAGCTATAATGAATGTGATGATGACAGAGAGGCAGACAGCGAGAACAAATTCTGACTGGGTCTTTGTTATTTGTCGTACCAAATGATTATTCCTTTGCACTTTTTTGGTCTCTTTCCCTGCATGTTCATGTAAGATAGTCGGTGCTTCCCGACGGGGTCTGGGGCCACTGTCATTCACGTAGACTTCTAGATTAAAAACTGATATGTGTTCCCTATTGTTCCCTGAAACACATATATAAAGCCCTTCATGCTTCTGTGTAATGTCCTTAATTAGAAGCTCTGGTTGGTTATCTTTGACTTGGCCGTGTGGAGTCCACCACTGAACTTGCATGAAATCTAAAAATAAACAAAAACAGGAAATTAATTACAATATTAAAAAAGTGCCACAACAGTAATATACACATTTATATAGTAAATAATGCATATGTAAATTTGAGTGTGGTTGAGTAATCAGAAGTTACACCTTGACTTTCATTGCGGCAAGAAATTAATATCTGCATCCCTTCATCCACGATCATATTATGATAGTGACCAGATGTGCTGTATTCATGTTTTGGACAAGTGAGATCTGCATCCTTCAGATGAAGCAGATCCTTTCCAGCATGATGAGATGGAGAATCACACACTATTTGCCATGAAGCATCATCTAGTTCAGTTTTAAAACCTATCCACCTTCTCAAGGTCTGCAAGTTGCAATCACACCTCCATTTGTTGAAGGACACGTTTACCAAAGCATTCAGGTTCCATAGAGACTGGTAGGCAGGGACAGGTATGGTGGCAAGCAGATTATAGCTCAGATCAAGGACCTGGATAGAATGATAGTCAATAATAATTTTTTCAAGTTCCCTCAAAAATGAAGTTAAGCTTTATTTAAGATGTATCAGTCTATAACCTTAACCAGACCTAGACTGGTGGCTCTAGAACGATTTAAGTGAGGTGGCTGTGTGTGGGAATGTGACACCACTGATTGTACGCTAACAAAATGCCTCAATTTATTTGTGATTTTCCACTAGGGGAAGCACACTCCCAAACAGGTGAAATTAATTAGCTCACAAAAGAGCAATGCAAAAATGAAACACATAAGTCATTTTAAAATGTTACCTGCAGCATTTGTAGGTCTATAAAGGCACGTGAGTGAATGTTTCTGATCTGATTATGTTGAAGATGGAGTTCTTTCAGACTAGTGGAGTTGTTCAGGTCAACAGGGCCTATCTCAGATATTTGGTTATAAGATAAATGGAGAATCTGCAGGGACTTTATGCAGCCCAGCCCTGAAGGAGAAATATTCATTACTTACAATATAAGGATTAACAGCCATACACATAAAATTTATAGTAAACCATATACTTACTATAAACAGTAAGGCAGAACAGTAAGATAAACTTGATACATGTTTTTAAAAACCAGGCACTGGGTTATGGATATTCTACATAAGACATAGACAAGTCTTTTCAGAGTCACATTTCAGCTCTACATGTTTCAGACTGTCCTGCCCTTAACCCTATTGAACAAAGGCACCTGGTTGTGCCGATATCTATGGTCATAGCAATTCCTAACAGCACTGCACAGTTATAGAATATCATATGAATCTCCAGCTGTAGTACTTCAGGAGTGTTTTGCTGTGTTTTGCACTGTATTTAAACTTCTTTATAAAGAAGTCTCTCCATATAGAAATAATATAGGTAGCCAACCAATACTTCCAAAATGTTCTTGAATGTATGTCATGAATAGAATTAGCTTATTTGTAATACCCTGACAGCAAAGACTGTGGTATATTTGTCATGGAAGATAACTTTTCTAGGCTATTTTAGGAACCGTGTTGACTGCTGAGCGGGGAACTGCTGGACAGGGGTTTATCAAAGAGGAACAGAGAAGCTGTGCTTGGAATCACAATGAGCTAAAAGACTCAGAGACACCACGATCTCTTCTAACTCACAGTGTGTTCACAGGCTGCCTGAAGGCTCCTGGATTGGGATCTGTTAAGGCTTAGATCAGGGATGACAATTTTAAACCTGATTCTAGGCCTTCTATTGTAAGACCCTTAACAAGAGAGAGAGTTCAAAGGAGATACTTAATCTCCATACTAACGCAATGAAACCCTGCAGAACATAACCTACTATAAAAACTGACAATAACATCCTGGTACAGCATTTCAGTTAATAATTATGAAATTTGAACAATAGCTATTCTCTTAGAACTGGCCTTTCAAAACTGTTTTCTCTTTAACTGGATACATTTTTTTAAAACAAAATGTATGTTTGCATTGTTCTTGTGGTCTCCATCTTGATATGAACACAAGACTCCCATAAGCCAGTTGCATGAACAATGCAATGTGTAAGGACTAATCAGACTTTAGATTCAAAATAGACCAATCTATCTTTTTATGTAAGTTATGACCAGTCTTGAAGAAAAAATTTATCTTGTAGGACTAGTCTAAGCAATTTATGCAACCGGGCAAATAGAGGTCCAGCTAAATATTTGTAGTGTTTAAATTAAAAGCCAAATAGAAGCAGCTGATTAAACAGTATTATAGCAGTTATGGCACATGGTAATGTAAGCTAAGCCTTATTACAGACATTACCACATTTTGCTGTAATACACCTTTAGAAACCTACTTAAAGGTTAGTCAGAAACAAAGGCTACAATGAACATGACTCTGAGTCTGGAATGTGCTTTAAATTATGATTACTCATTTACAGCTGTTATAATGCACAGGAATGCCAGTGCCCCTCCCTTATGACTAGATCACAGGTGACTCAACCTGCAGGTGGACCCTGTAACTGGTTTAAATGGAATTTACAAGAACTTGTAATCGCACAGGGCAAAGTTCTAATGATGATGCAGTAATTTAACAAAGTGTGGAGGTGTGGAAGGTGTCTATGCAAGCTTGAAAAGAGAAAAGGTAAGTGTTAAAAAATGAATTTTCATTTATTGCGTTATTTGCTCCCTAGAATTGATTTTCCTGAGAATTTAGGACAATGTTCTTTTATAACCATAAAATCTCATAGCACTTTATACATAAATTCTCAGTCTGAACAATTTTCATTACATACAAATAATAATAGTTATTACTAAATATATTAAAAATATAATGCACAAAATATACCAGAAACATGTATGCTGGAATATATTTTAATAATAGGTAAGTCTATAAGGCCACATTTTAACTATATGAAATGATATGAGATTACTTTCTGATCCTGTTTTTAGAATTAATTTAATTGTTCATAATAAATAATAATAAATTAATTGATGTGAATGACACATGTAATGATTTCATGATTAATTAAAAAAGAGGTATTTTAAGACGTGGGAGGGAGCTGTTGCTTTTACAGTGAAAATGAATTGATAATGCTATGGGGTAACATATTACATACTTGTATGTATAAGCACTTAAATGCTCCTGCTGCACATACCTCTTGGTAGATGTTGTAGATGGTTTCTTTCAGCTGACAGCAACTGGAGGTCAGGGGCCCAGGACATGCATTCCTGCTCTCCACTTGACAGGGTCCTAGTGCCTGACCCATTATTCTTCAAAACCAGGGACAGACTCTGTAGAGAATTACTTCCTACCCAAAGGTGCAGGAGTCCCTTTAATTTCACATGACCAGAACTGAGAGGTGCTAGAGAATGCAGAGCATTATGGGATATGTTCAAGGAAACTGCAGTTGCTGGAATGTGTATGGGAGTCCTGGTCAGACCCAAAGAGGAGCAGTTGAGAAGAGGACCTCGCTGACACAGACAGGGAACAGGACAGGCTTGGGAGGTGGGAAAAGAGTATGTTTCCCAGAGGTGGAGGAGCAACACTGTCACACCAAGCACTGAGCTGTACACTGACATTATAGTCAGCCTTGAACACAAGAGACAAATAATTACACTTTTAAAATGACAATAATGTTGTGCATTACAACATAGAATTGTTATTACTGTATAGTACAATAGATACATAAAAATGTCTTTTAAAACACTGAAACATTTTCCTATCCAGTACTGTAACTGCACCACAGAACGCACATATTATCAGATATATAAAGTATTTAACACAAATTTTGTTTGTCCAAGCTCAAGGGAAACTTTAGGTAAGAAAGTCTAATAGGTACGCTGTAAAAAAATGTGTTAACAAGCATTGACAAAAATATGTTCAAGACTAACCTTACTGTTGTAGCAATGCTCTGCTTTACTCGAGTAATGTGATCGAAGCTATGGGTGATTACCAACAAACACTGAGAGTAACTGCGAAATTCTTTGACTTTAACTCCAACTTCCCTAAGATCAAAGTCTGAATAGTGTTATGGCACTTGAGATGTACACACACACACACACACAGAACAATCCTTCAATCACTCATGTGTTAATATCACTCAAGTTAATATCTTACCCTGGATTGCTCCATCCCAAGTATTTTAATGTCAGATAGAAAAATGGAAAAAATAAAAAACAATTGCTATTTTAATGTTTAAAGGTAAAGATTAAAAAAGAAGAAATTGCATTTTAACATCAATATATGCGTTGCTGTAGGAGTGATTTTTATTGTCAACAAATTTGTACTCAATAATTGACAAGTATATTAATATTTCAACTTTTCAATTAATTAATTTTCAATTTGGCAAAACCATGCCTAACAATTGTCTTTAAGATCAAAATATTTTTCCACTTTATGTGTAAATTTTCACTTTATGTGACTAACAGTCATCACAATCACAATGCACGTTTCAAACAAAATCTGCATTTTAATTTATTAACAAAAACTTCAATTTGAAAGCACAGATTGTTCATTTCATTCCAAAAAGGTTAAACAGATCATCAGATATTAAATGCCACAGTTCACCAGAACAGACACACCCATTTGCAGGGTTGAACAGTAAGCCACATCTGCAATTATTCTCTTAAGCACAGACGATCCTTAGTAAATATAAAGTTTGCGCATTAGAATAATACATTTAGTTGAAAAATAAAAACAAAAATAAATACCACACGACACATACCCAGATGAACAAGGCCAAAAAGAAAAAGTTATATTGCTTAAAATATCACACTCTGTTAATTATATATCATAGAGGTTTTATATATATATATATATATATGTGTGTGTGTGTGTGTGTGTATGTATGTATGTATTGGAATACGCACACATCTGAACATAATCATTAAAACAAAAAATACTAGTCCATGGCACTCTGAAGGTAAAAGTAACTGGGCACTATAATACCAGTGCCAGAATTAATGTATCTCTACTGTTTCATTCTTACTAAGAATCCAACTCACAATGTTACTTACACAAGATGTGGCCTAAAGCCATTTGGCTCGGCTGACCTGTTCCATAGACGACAGAGACTTAATATGAACATCTATTTTTAGTAAACGTGAAGTAAAATGCCAACCTTGACATAGCTGTATAACACTGACCATTTAAAATTCCCACCAAACGTTTCTAAAGCCACGGTTTTTAGACCTTCCATTTGGATTAAATAATATGGAAGGTTTATGCAATTTTTAACCAGAACACATATCATTGCTAATAATAATACAGATGTACAGTAGTAGTAGTTCAAGATCTCTGGGCTGGTCTTGTTTGTTAGATCATAAAAATAAAGATATTCTAAACTGCCCTCATACAATATACTGTATATGCAAAAATACAATTAACTTAAACTGGAGTGGTTTTAATATTCTAAGATTGTGCAGCAATATGGCATCCACACAGGGCAAATAATGCAATTTATGTGTCCATTTGATGGATAGTACAAGTATGTAATAACCACACCGAAAAACCATTGGACTAAATTATTCCATTATGATATAAAATATAAAAACACATGCAGTGAAGTCTGAAAGTTGGCAGCTTAATAGCTTTAAAACACTGAGATGGGGATAATAATCTGATAATGGACAGGGAACTCTTGGTCAAGTGATTATATAAAACTGCACTGTTTGTGCTGGGCTGGGTTTATGGTTATAAAGGAGTGATTATCATGATAGAGGTGTACAGCATGTGTGTATGTCTGAGACCTCCAATCAAGTGTGGAAGAAACTGTCCTTGTGGGAGGAACTGTGAGGGCGGTCAGCGTGTGTGTTTTTCTGTATTGCTTGTATACACTAATATTATAGATATATACAGATGTTTCTTATGGGACAATGGTTAAAGTGTTTGTTAATATCAAAAAATGCATTATCATCTCTATATCTTTGGCAGTTCACTCTAAATTCCACGGTGCATATAAAGACATTAAGAAGTGTGTTTTCCAGTGGTAATCTCCTCTGGCATTAGTATGCTGCTCCACAAGGGTTGTCGGAGGTTTGGCAGCCCATGTTGGAGTATTTGACCTGCACTTTGAATAGGGTCCCATCTGCGCACATGCACAGTTTATACCTCTCCTGCCCCTCGTTGAAATACAGATCTCCCCCTAGAGATGAGTTTGGAATATGTGACGGACTAAACATCACTGAACCATTTAGAATGATGCTGTTGTCCTGCACACAAAACAACAAACAAAATAATTCAAAATAAGGAAATGGTTTTCATAAATTCAGTAACAGACTAATTCATTAACTTTCTAAACTACTTACTGCTTTTAGCTCAATGCCGCCACCCATGTTGAATTCCACAGTTTTGCCCATGATGTAAACTCCCTCATTGCCACGAATAATGGCTTTACCATCTCCTTTGATAGTGAGGTCAGAGGATGCGTTACTGGTGATCTGCAAAATGTTGCCAGAGGGTCACTATACAAACAGTCCACGTTTATGTGACTAATTATTATTGTCCGGAATATTTGATTCTAAATGGTCAGTTGTGACACTTTTTTTATAACTAAACTATATTGTTTATTTTTTATTGACTTCCATTGTAACAATCTGTGTTCTGTATCCATTCAAACAAAAGTTACAACAACTAATTGCAGACATTTCTCAAAATACTATGGCTACCAACAGAACTAAAAATGACCTGGGAGGACAGTATTATTGTCATATTTATACTGAACATAACATTTTTTTAGATGGCTTGAATGTTTCCAGTTTAACAAAAGAACAAAAACAAAGCTCAAAAAACAAAGAAGCTCAAAGAGAGAAGTCATTGTAGCTAAATATGTCAGCTAACTAGCATGTAGAAAAAGTAGCTGTGATTACAGATCAATAAAACACCTACTCTCTCAGTAGATGCTTTCTTCACATTGAGAACTTTGACCTCTTTGGGCAGATGGAACTCGTGGTTGTCAAAATCTGTGCTAAAGAAAGTGTTTTGAGTGCGGGGGTCAGTGAATGAGACACCCAAGTCACTGACAATAGATGTCTTCTCTTCCTCTATGCTTAGCTTAGTGTTGCCCTGCTGGAATACCACCTGTAACTCACACACAAAAAGGCAAAATCAATACATTTTTTTTGTCAAGAATGTTCTACACATTGATAAAAGTCAGACAATGTGTCGACTGACTGGGTTATTATTTCCTGTGATGATAAGGTCCTGGTCCTTCCTGCCGCCCACTGTGCTCTTGTGTAATGGGTGGACCACGCCCATATCGGCCTTCTGTTTGAAGCGTAGCAGTCCACTCTTATGAAACTCCATACTATCACAACCGCCAGGACCAATTCGTATCACTGTCCATATCACCAGAGTTATCTTAAAAAAAAAGACAGCCCTCATCTTTATATTGTGCAGTGTTTTCACTTAACTACAGTAATTTTTTACAGTATTTACAGATTTTTGACCTTTAACAACACAGACTTACATTTACACAACACATGTATTTCACTACAGTTGCAGTTATTAAATATAAAAAATACATTAAGTCTTAAGGATTGGCAATTATAGTGATTCAATTATTTATTTATGATGAATTAATCATTATTTAATAATTGTGATTCAATTTGTTTTTTAATTATTTTGAAAGTTGCTGCAGCACAAATAAATTTGAATTTAAAATGTTTTTCTTCAGGTTTATATGTCTAACATTAAGTGTTGACAATTATTTAAGTTTAGAAACAATAAGTTGTCAATATCACACATACTATTTATCTAACACAGTTTAACAGTTATGTTCCTTATACATAATATACAGATGGATATATTTTAGGAAGGGTGTCCCTCACAAAAGGCACATCATATTTGGTCCTTGGCATGATAAAGTTTGAAAACCTTTGGCACAGCATATACCGTATGGTAAGACAGTATATCTTATACACTATACAGTATCAGATATATCAGACATATCATAAACATAATCTGTTTTATATATTTAGAGGAAGAGTTGATCTGGTCTACATATAGAGATAACATTTAAAATGAAATGTGTATATTATTCTTATAAAAAAGATTTAAGGGTAGTTTTTCATGTAATAGTAATTCATAAAAATCATGAAATCATATATGTATTACAGACAGAACAAAGCACCAATGAACTCACAATAAGGTTGATGAGCGCAAGCAGAAAAAGCAGAATGATTATCCCGATGGCAATAATTCCCTTTCGACCCCTCAGTCCGGTCTTATGAAGCCTCTCCTCTTCAATAGGAACATATCCAGCTTTAAAATTGCTGTTGTGCTCTTTATTTACTGTTCTGCGCTCAATAGCCTTCTCCCTCATGGACTTCTTCACTGGTGCGTTTGAGATTTCCTGTCAAACAAAGGGTAAAACAAATATAAAACACCTTCAAAATATGACAATGCTCTAATCTTTACATTTTAAGTAATAGAATGACTATATATACATGTATATAATGTTTAATGTCTGATTATGGCACAACATATATTACAATATTGTATTATTGTGGTCTCAAAATATTTCAGTCAATAAAAACATACATTTCTACCAGTATTTGCAAATAAATAATGGTAGACCTTTTCTCAAACTTCAATCTTCTAAGCCAACTGGACCCAAGATCATTTTTGGTGCATGTGGAGTCAGTGGGCCACACAGGTGTCAGACTAACCATGTGTGGTAAATGGGTGGATTTTATTTTTAAAGTATATTTAACAACAAAAAAGTCTAACATAATACAATTGGCTCTTTTGAATATTTAGAATAATGAGGGATTAATATGGGATAGAACACAGTGCACAGGAAAGCATACTCAAATAATAAAGTTTGATTTCAAATTTATACTCAAGAGGTTAGAAACTAGCAATATGCAAATAATTATAGTGAATAACGGAGATTTCCCTGATTATGAAGTTAGCGTACGTGCCATTTAGGGTATTTCAGTCTATCATAACAATATATCCCCATTTCAAACGTAACTTCTTTTAGAATAATTATCAACAGATACATTTTTATACCCTTACAGTGATTACTAAAAAAGAAACTGGGGTACTGTGCCAGGAATGCAGTATATGACTTCTGTCTACACGTATGCCTAAAAATAAACAACACGCACTCCGTGTAATAAATAAGAACATACGTATTAACGCAGAAAATAATTTTATTTTAAAGGACCACCGTTTAATCTTTTTTTTTCAACATCAGCAAAAACAGAAGCAAATGAAACTGTTACAATGAGTCGTTTTTCCATACAAGCAAATTATGTATTCAAATTAATAGACATGGCATAGACATCGTTACAAAGTTGTAGTATTACATTGTTAAATGAAACGCGCTTTAATGCTAGGAATGATTTGCAGTAAAGCAATGCAGTAGAGAAAACGTTTACAGTTTACGTTCAAAACAGACCTGCTCCGACGCCATGTTGACCCTCCCTCTCCCAGATCTGCCTTTGACAGCCTCATACAGCCTAAGGAGCAAACCACTGCGACAAAACCGTTATCCACATAATACTCATAAACAACTAAATGTCATATGGATTATTCAGTTTAACACACATACATATATATATCCTGAAAATTTAGATCCTCTGAGTAATCTAGGCTACAGTTCAAGATCAAGGTCAGTAAGTTAGGAGGGACAAGCATTTAAATATTAGATGGTTTATTCCTTCGCTATAAAGGGTCAGTTGTGACTCAGAATCGCCGTATAAGGGAAGTACAAATAAAGAAATGTTTCTAGGCTACTTGTTAACACTGGACACAGCAGATATCATTTCAAAACAAATATTTCGTTTATTATACCTTTACTAATGTTGTGTTTTATTACTATTAAATGCAAAGATAAAAAAATCAAATTTATTTTATAGTTTTTTTTGTGGTTTATTTCTATTCATTTCTGCTTTTCACAATTTTTGTGTTGTTGCAAAGCAGCTTTATATAAAAAACATTTTAGAATTAACAGCTGAGATATAAGGAAAAACAGCATAGAAATAAGGGGAAAAAAGAAATGATAGAAATTGTGAAACACGTGAAAACGTGGTATTACATGGAAAACATGGTCTCTATTATTTAAATTTATTTTATTTTTTACACTATTAAAATAATCTACTTACTATTGATCACTGATCGATAACAAAGAATTATATATGTCACGTGACATGAAGTTAATGGAAAAAATGGAAATGAAAACCTGTACTTGTAAGTGTAAATAAAGATCCTCCTGAACTTGACATCTAACACCCACTTGTGTCGTTTGACAGTGTGACATTTCATCACTAAGAAATGAGCTTCACCTTCAAACAGAGAGACCGTAGTAACAACAGAGCTTAAAAACCGGTTCAGTTTGTCCCCTCCACACTATGCGTAAACAACTATTTTCTTAAGACGAGAAGTGTAGAAAAGCTGACACCGTTGCTACAACTAAAAGCGCGTCCATAGTTTCAGTGAAGTCAAAGGAAGGTGCTGCGCGTATGGTGGGATTTTACAACCAGTATAAATATAAAGCGCGCACACGCGCTGCTGGATTAAATCCCACGGCTGCACTGGGACGTCGTGAAGTTGAGTATTACAGCAGTAGAAACTGTAGCTATGGCTGACACTTTACGAAGGCTGGTGAACTCATCTCCCTACAGTGTTTTGCAGGACAAACTTGAAGCCTGGTACAAAGACTACCATGTAAGTCATCAGTAATTCAAACTGTCTTTAATCTGTGATCAAGTACCCCATTTATAATATTTTACTGCCGGTCTACCACAATAGCCTGTAGTTTACTGTATGTTTATGTATACACGAGTACAAATATGGTATTAAGTGATTTCAACTAATATTTTGAAATTGGAGACTGTGTTTGTAACTGGAGATTTGCACACAACAAAATGCAAAAATTGATATAAATTTGAGATCACAGTTACAGAAACAGTCGTAAAGCATTCTTAATAAACACAGATGTGTTCTGTGGTTCTAAAACCGTCCACATAGGATCTACGGAATGTTTGCCTTATAGAATTGATTTAGCGGCAGAGTTTGGTTGCTATGGACGCTCGTTGTTAAGACAACCGTGACTCGGTGCTGGAATTCCTGGGTAGATCTGATAGCCGGAAGCAGCCGTGCTCACCCTTGTTAAGCTTGTTTTTTAAGCAGTACACTTGTAAAATTCTTTACTACCTTCTTCTTGTATGGTCATTTAATGATCTTAAATCATTTCGAGTTAGAACAATAACACACGTGTTAATAAATGAAATGCACCCTTTTGTTCATATGAACATATTAACTCATTGTCTTATCTCATAACAGCCTTTGGTTATGTTTTTCTAATAGGTGATCTCTTGTGACCAGAACTTGAATAGGTGCTGTGAGCTAGTGGAGCTCACCTCTAAAATACAGGGTCAATTGTTTACCATGCTCAGCCTTACAGCACAAGAGGGTAACAAACTCATATGCTTTCTTTCTTTCTTTCTTTCTTTCTTTTCTGTATGTATTCCATGTCTTGCCTCTAGGATATCATAGTTTTCTTCCTACATACCTTTTCTACATAAAACTCTGTCTCTTTGGATCTTACACCACACTTACAAAGTAAAATGCAAGCACATTTCAGGCAGCTTGGTCACCAGTCCTTGGTCACCAGTAAGGTTCTATATAGTATAGCCTATAGTACATACTGGGCCAATGAAAAGGGGTCCCATTCATATATTCATAGAATTGAAAGTAGTATTAAAAAGTACTCTTTATAATCTTTATTATTTCTATGCGAATGGTATATTCTTCCGCACATTAAATGATGCCATAGTTGTTACCTCATGCAGATTGTTTAATATTAAATTATAACTGTGTATTACCAAAACCAGATTCTCTCTGCTACTCTCTCTGCTTTAGGGGGACATTATGCAGGGATAGACACTCTGAAATCTCGTCTTTTACCATGGCTTGGCTCCTGCTTCACTATTGCAGCTTCCTCTGTCTCCACGGATACAAGTCTCAGTCTCATTCAGGTCAGCGAGCTATTCCAGAATTCTCTGATGTTTTCTTCTACACTTATTCCACATGTTAGCAATGGTATCTGGGTGGTATTTTGTGCAGCATAGTTGTGTTCACCAGTGATATAATGATTCTGAGTACTTGCATATATGCATGTACATCAGTGTTGTCACCTGTGTACTTCTGTATGTGCTAATTAGGAATCCGTGGAGAAAGAGCGCAAGATTCGTGAAATGTCATCGGCTCATGAGAGTGACATGCAGAAAATAGAAGATCAGCTGTGTTCTACACGTATAGAGTTGGATTCAGTTAAGCAGGAGTCAGTAGCAATTCTAATAATGAGTCTGAATTAAAACAGTGAATAGCCTATAGCTGGACATACAAGTGTCAATTTAAATAACAAACCTTTATATTTGCAAATAAATGACATCCTAGTACAAGCCTCTTGTTAAGCTAAGAGAAATCTTAACTTGATATATGTGTGTGTACTATTTCCTTGCTTTCAGACTCACTGACACTCAGATTGAACTGGATTCCACCAAAAATAAATCAGCAACCACAATGCTGGCCACAGAAGATGAAATACTACATCTAAAGGCAGAGTGAGTCAAATCCTCATATGTAAGATGGCAGAATTTATTCAGAATTATTTTTATAACTTTATGTAACTCCTGTACAGTTGATTGTAGTGTTGTGTGTTATACTAATTTGTATCTCTGTATAATTTGTATGATTTGTATGAATCTCTGTATTATTTATGGTTTTAATACAGACCATATTTTAACTACAGATAGAAATTACATATTCTTTTAGAATTGTATTTAACAATGCATGAATTTTAGTCATGCTAAATTAAATTTGTCAGATTCAGGGCCATTATCTGGGGGTACAATCAGGAATGTTGTTCTGGACCCTGTGATGAAGGGAGGCCCATAAAGACCCCAGGCCCCATGAATTTAGGAGAATACATTTTTCTGATCAGATGGTGACATAATTGGGAATATGGAGGAATATTTGTGTATTAAGTAGTAATAAAGTAGTAATAATTATGGAAATGTTTGCTTGGGTTAGGTTGCGAGCAGCTCAGGATCAGGTTGCACTGTATAAAAGAAAGCTGGATGTTCTGGATGACTATGAGAGGCAGGTCAGAATCCTGAAAGATGAAGTCTCTTTCCTAACAGCTGAGAAATCTGTTCTGCAGGAGAGGTACGTTTGACAAAAACACAAGGAATAATACATACATTGCAATAACAAGATTGCTTTTAAGTTTACTTACATGAAGGTGAGAGGGGACAGATATTTTTGCATCAACTATCCCGTTCCTCCTCTTATGCCTTTTTATTTTTCAACTCTCTTTCAGGTTGGTCAGGAGCCGTTCACCTAGTCCTCTTCCCCGCCGAAGTCGCTCCGTTAGTCCAGTGAGGGGCGAATCTCCTACACGAGCCCAGCTCACCAGCTCCTCCCGGCATGCCCGACTGGTCTCTCGTTTCTCAGACCTGTGTGCCACTGAGAGGCTGGAGTCCCAGAGTCTCCTGCGCAGATACATTGATGACCTGGAAACTGTCCAGAGGATTATTTTTATTGCTGTTGTGGTATACATTACCATCCATCATGCCTGACAACTGTTAGTGTAGACAACAGCCCCTTTCACACAGCAATCCTAGTAATTTACCAGCAAATTACCAGAATGACTACTGGTAAATACACAAATGTAAACTCTGAACAACATTTTTCATGCAAACGTTTACATTCATGCAGCTTTTGACACAATAATATCATAGGTAACCATCTCTGCTTTAACTTCTGTAAACAGCATGAAGTAAACACGTCAGAAAATTCTGATTGGCTCCAAGCAAATTTTTATGGTAGTGTGATCTGTGTTCTGTGTGTTACTGGTGATCCTGTTCTGCGTTCACACATAGCACCGTACTGGTAATTTACTAGTAATATTACAATCTTACTGGTAAATTGCCAGGACCAGGATCTCTAAGCGGTAATTTGCCGGTAATTTATTAATTTATATAGTGCTTTTTACAATGTTACATTGCTTCAAAGCAGCTTTACATAGAATAATAATAATAATAATAATTCAGGAAAGACAGCATGTGTAAAAGGGGCTAATAATAATATTATGGCCCTAAATGCTATCAGTTTTAATTAACCTGTTCCAAGGTTTGTGATAATTACATTTGTTAAATAAAAGCAGATTCCCTTGAAAGTATATTGTAATATTTTGCTTTACTATTTAATTACAAGGGAAGATGATGTATTGTAATTTTTTATTTGTATTGTTCAACAGGAATCCTTCCAGGCTGCTAAACTGGCCTATCGGCAGTTTAAGATACGTGTGAGGAAGACACTCTCCTCCACACATATTGGTCCTGAGAGTCTAGAGGATGCAGTGGTGGATTACATCGTGAGAAATCTGGACCTGTATGATGTGCAGACCAGCGTTAATGTACGTTTGACAACTTCACCACTAGAAACAGTAAAACCTTTTTATGAATAAGAATATTTAATTCCTTATAACTAACTTATTTTGACAGTAAACATTTCAGATGTTGCTAGATATATCATGAGGAACTGCAACTGTGGAATTCTTGCTCCTGTAGCAAATGTTCTTTTTGCAAAATTCTTCCCCTTATATCTTCAAGACCCCATGAAATCAAAATGGTCCATGTATGTCAGCTTTAAGACCGTCTATGTACTATTGTACTTATAAACAATCAAATGCTTTCTAAAATAAGTATGTCCATTTCCCAATACCATCTGCATGGCTGTGACAACTAAAGCCGTTTGATAAAGAAAACTTGGGAAATCTGCTCAAACTTCCTGTAATCTACCAACACAGGACAGAAAACTCTGTGACAGCTTGTTTGACAGCTATTCTAATATATATATATATATGTTTTGCCTCAGAAACCTTTTTGACTTTATACATCTAAAAATAATACTTAAATATTATTTTGATGCCATATAATGCAATTGTTCAATTTCCATCTATTCAGGATGTCATAAATGCCATGAACGTAAACCCACGCATCTCTTTCCCTCCGGAGGTCGACTTTGTTCTGATCAGCAGCTTCATCAGGGAAGCCTGTCGAATAGCTTTCGCCATGCAGACTCTAGACCCACCACTAGACCTGGCCTTCAGCTCAGATGGAGAACTGTACAGTGATGTGAAGTCAGTTGAGCATAAAACATCAAAACACATCATGCACACACAAAAATGACTCATCCAGACACTCTTTCTCTCAGGTACAGGCGCAGCTTTGACTCCGAGTTTACCGCTCCACTGGTGGCATATCACGTGTGGCCAGCCCTGGTGGAGGGAGATACTGTCATACTAAAAGGAGAGGGAGTCACCAAAAGAGGAGCTCTGGTATGTGAAGGCCATTCAGGAAAAATTCATTCAATAAAAAAACAGAAGTTATGACATATAGGATTTAAAAAAGAATTAAGATAATACTGAATCTTCTGTGGAATGTGTGCGTTAATGTTTGTTAATAATATTTGTTATACCTATTCATTTGCTAGTAAATGATTTAAACAAAGTGTTTGAAAAGATGGATCAATGTGAATCAATGTGTTTTTTCTAGTGGAAAAGCAGGAGTCGTAGCTCCAGTCCTGTTCGCACTCGATCTCGCTCAGGAAGTCCCACCCGCACGTTTGTGAGTTTCTGTGATGACTGAAAACTCAGGCTGTTGGTCTACCAAATCACTATACATACACACACACACACACACACACACACACACATATATATATACACACACACATATATATATATATATATATATAAATATGTGTAATTCTCTATGGCACTTTCCATTAATTTGCTTAATTAAAGCATTAGACACACAAAAAGAAAACCTAACATGAAAACTGTTAACATGAGTTTTATGTCTTTATGTCAGAGGCCCAGTCGTAATCGAAGTCCCTCCCCTGGACGTCTGTCAAGTAGTCGACTGTAAAATTAGACACCTCCTCAGACAAGAGACTAATTACAACCTAACATTTTCTGGGTGGATTGCACTTCACAGGTGCTTTATATGATTGGCCAGTTAAACCTTGATGTATTAAATCAAATCCACAATTTTGAATAAACTTTGAACAGTTTGCACAAGTAATGCACAAGTTTGCAATATAATGAACTGAACATGCAAATGTGCTTGCTAAGGTGCTCTATTTGTGTGCATGATACTTTTAAAGGTGCTATACATTTTGTTTTTGTGTATGAAGTGATTTGTGTTTTCATATATTTACTTGTTATGGATTTTTTTCTTTACAGTAGAAATTAGAAATTAAGAGTCACCCCTGCACATTAGTACTTTTGTAATTCAGACCGGAAATGAATTGATTGGCTGATTGGTTTTGAAATCTGTATTTCTGTCATTAGTCAGAATTTTAGTGCTGTAATTCAAGTTTACTTTCATTAACCATTATAAGAATATAGTTTATTTTTACTAACAGTTCTCAATAGTGAACCACTACAGACCCTAACAGAATATTTCACAAGACTTTATGATGTATATTTTCCCAGTGTGAGATGTATTGGTTTGTATACTTTGCCAGTTTAATGCCTTTTCTCCTCGTTTTGGTGCTAAATGAGTTTACTTCAAACTAAAGAACAGTCTGTGTATCTAACCACAATGGTTAACATAGTCTAAGCTACACAAAACCTCAATTTTACAATATGGTTTTACAGTACTTGGTCTATACTTACTGAGGTGTGTGTCAACATGTACTTTTTTAACTTTGTAACATTGTTATCTCAAATCATTAATTAAAAATGGTCATAACATACAGATGTGAGAGTGAATCATCAGTAGACAAAAAAAATTTAAATTGGTGTAAGATAAAACTAATTTTCAATTTAATGTACAGTAGTAAAACCTTATGCATCATTTAAACATTTTTAGATTATCTTCTACATTAAAATTCTGTTTAATAAAATTATTTTTGTTATATTTTATACAAATGACCCTCGTTAATAATGAAATATAATTTTAGAAAGACAAAAATAAAAAACACATCGTAATGATTATAATATGTTGTCATTTACAATGTGAGTATTAATGGCAAGGACTATTCTGTCCCCCGGCCAACGTGTGACGTCAGAAGCCACACCTGTGTCCAATACATCACCTTGTGACTCCCCATCCCCCTTCCAGGTTGTGCAGGTTGGGTTTAATCTCTATATTTATTTATTTTATTTTATTTATCCTATTTGCTATCTTTGCTGTCTTTTTTAACAAATTGTTATACCATATTTTGATAAGTGATTGTTGTTTATTATTTTTATAATGTGACTGTTATAAAGAAAAGATCACTCTTTGATTACCTAATAAATTCAAATGTCTTCTACCTGTTTCAAAGTTAATAAAAATGTGATGGAAAGATCTGAAAACAGTAACATTCAAAAGTTAAGAATATTCAAGTGTAAAGTCATTGTGAAGCATTCAAATTTGTTTGCCCTTACAAAAATTATTCATGGTTTTACCATGGTTTACACCAAAAAACATGGTTATTACACTTTTTCTATAATAAAACCATGGCCAATTCTTATAAGGGGCATCAAATTATTTATTTCTGATCATGAAAATTATGCATTTATTTGTACTGTACAATAAATAAAAACTTACACACGGAAAAAAGACTAGCAGGAAAGGTTTTAGCGTGGAACACTAAAATAAGATAAATTGTTAGGTAGGCCCATGTGATTACAGGAGAGCAGCTTCAGTATAACATTCTCGACCATGCCACATACACAAGCGTCAGCTATGAAGACATGCTAGTTATTAGACATCCATTTCAGACTGCAAATAAAAGCAGCATTTTTTAGTTGCTATGGTATTGGATAATAACCTGCTGGGGAGTCAGTAAGAGAAAATGATGAGCAAGTAATTGCCGAATGACTTTAGGGCCAAATCATTCTGGCAAATTATAAAGCAGGGACCAGTAATACAGTCAGAGCAGTATGAACTTTTACTCAGAGAATACTTATAATGTTTCTGAAATAAACAGATACTGAACAGATACATACTTCAAACAGAAGTTATTTTGAGCGCAGTTGCTGCCTGACCTGTTCTGTCCTCTGTTGGGGTTATTTTTCTGTTTGTATCAAAGGATTCTGAGATCTGAGACCTCCAAAAGATCAAGGTTATATAAAGCAAATGCCTGCAAGCATAAATATTGCTACCTACAAAATGCTATTCATCATTCAAAATCACATTTGATTGACAGGAAGGTTTAGAAAAAACATCTCAGTTTAAAAACGCAAATCCTGTCACCACCTCAATCTCCTAAAAAATCCTGACGCTTACACACATATGAGAGGCTGTGGGAACCGACAGTGAAGGTATAGGTCTTATTTCTTGGTTTCATATCGAAAGGGTGTTTGTTGTGAATGTTTAGATCTGGTTCCTGTGTTTATACTTTTATACAGTGTTCATACTTAAACACAATGTTTAGCTCACAAGTGGCACATCTTGGCCATCCTGTAAAACATCATGGCCACCTGTAATGGGAACATACTCTCAGGTAAAAGTTGTGATGTAATTCGCATATTTCCAATTATTATATAACATATTTGTTAGTTGTTAAGTATGTTTATGTAAAAAAAAATATTTAGTTTTTGTCTGTGAATATTTGTAGTTTGAGATACATCACTCTTTTAGTGGTATAAATAGATTTTTTTCATATGGACTTTATGTTTTCATTTAGTATTGTATTTCATACATCAGGTTTTGACTTGTATATGCAATTCATTGATTATTGAGAAAGTGAAAGTGACCTATTCATCAGAATATGGTAACCCATACCGGAAATGTGACCTCTGCATTTAACCCATCACTGTTAAGGAGTGAACACACACTGCAAGTCGTGAACACACACACACCCGGAGCAGTGGGCAGCACGTTACTGCGCCCAAGGAGCAATTGGGGGTTAGGTGCCTTGCTCAAGGGCACTTCAGTTGCAACCTCTTAGTGCTGGAATCGAACCAGCAACCTTCTGATTACTAGCCCAACTCACTAACCAGCAGGCCACAACTGCCCCAGCCATCATTTACTTTCAGTTATGAAAGAATAAAATATTTAAAAAATGTTTTTGCCAAACAAGCATTGTGTTTTCAATCAATTTATACCCCTAAAGGGGCAATGTATCCTGGGAAAAACAAACATTACAATCAAAGATAAAAGTCTTGTTTTTAAAGAAATCATAAATCTAAATTGTGTCCTAATAAGATGTTAAATAGCAATAAATTAATTTTCTGATGTCTCTTTATGGTATTGTCCTTTTTAGGGTTAAATGAAAGTGTTGGACGAATATTCATCTTGTTTCTTGTTATATAAAAGAAATATAATTTGGTAATGTGGGTATAGCAAGTAATAAGGGTAGGTAAATAATAAAAAAATGTAGAACAGCAACTACAGTATATATTTTTACATATATATAAAGCCAATCAGAAGTTGTGTTGACA
>JAZGTI010006656.1:2224-23011 GCA_036877585.1 Botia kubotai | reverse complement strand
ACATAACAAATTGTAAGGAATAAATATAATATACAGATATAATGTTTATATATACATAAAAACACATGTGACCAAACATTTAGGGTGTCACACTATCACAAGAGTCAGTATTCAATTTTGATTCAAAAGTATCATTAAAAGATAATTATAATTCAGATAATAACAAAAAGGTTATTATTACTAATTTACCCAGTATTTTTGTGTGCTAGGTAGTCTTTAGCTTACCAGTAGTAATAGTGGGAAAAACAAAAACAACTTAATTGAACCAACTGCTTCACAAAATAATTTACTTTTTAAAAGATCTTAAAACATTTGCTGGTCCAACCCATGTAAATGCCATTGAAAGACTTGAGCCAGAAGCGGCTACACTGACAGATGCCATTTATTCATTTAGGAGACGATTTAATCAAAAGTAACTTACAAAGAAAGAGAGAGTGCATTTAACTGCTGACCGGAAACAACTGAGGTGCCCTTATCCCAATTGCTCCCTGGGTGCTACCCCCTGCTTAAGGTGTGTTTTTACAACTGAGTACTAACTGGATGGTTAAAAACGTAGAGGACAGGGAGGTGCTCGCATGTCAATGGAGTAAGACGTGTTTAGCTCGGACTACATTTACATTTAGTCATTTAGCTGACGCTTTTATTCAAAGCGACTTACAAATGAGGACAAGGAAGTAATTTCAACAACAATAAGAGCAACAATATAGTGCTATAGACAGGTCTCAGGTATTCCAGCACAGTATAAGAAGGCAATTTTTTTTAATGAAAGAAGTAGAAGTGGCAGTGTGTTAGTTAATTATTCAAGAAAGTGAAGGCGAAATAGTTGAGTTTTTAGTCGTTTCTTGAAAACAGCTAATGACTCAGCCGTGCTGATAGAGTTATTAAGTTCATTCCACCAACCGGGCAGAGTGAAAGAAAGAGTCCAGGAAAGTTATTTCTTCCCTCTTTGGGATGGAACCACAAGGCGACGTTCACTAGCTGAACGCAAGTTTCTGGTGGGCACATAAGTGCGAAGAAGTGAGAGCAGGTAAGGAGGTGCGGATCCAGTAGTCACCTTGAATGCGAACATTAGAGCCTTGAATCTGATGCGAGCAGCTACTGGCAGCCAGTGCAACTGGATGAACAGTGGCGTGACGTGTGCTCTTTTAGGCTCGTTAAAGACCACTCTAGCTGCTGCATTCTGAATCAACTGCAGGGGCTTGATAGTACAAGCTGGAAGCCCTGCGAGGAGAGCATTGCAGTAGTCCAGTCTGGAGAGAACCAGAGCTTGAACGAGGAGTTGCGCTGCGTGATTCGATAGGAAGGGTCTGACCTTCCTGATGTTGTAGAGGGCGAATCCGCAGGAACGAGCGGTTCTAGAGATGTGGTCAGAGAAGCTCAGTTGATCGTCAATCATTACTCCGAGGCTTTTGACCATCTTGGATGGAGTGGGTTGACCCATCAATCATCGCACTCTCGGACTCTTATAAATAAAAGTGCCTCACATTGCGAAACAGTACACAAAATTAGCTATGAATGTTTTTTGAAATAAGAAAACAGTTGATATGCGGTTAATGGCTACTCAAAAACTACTCAGATATAAATACGACAAAACATCCAGTAACAGGCCCAACGCCGCCTCGACCTCGAGTTTCACCATCACACAATCTCGAACTACCCCACCTCTGCTGGACAGCCCAGAGAAGATGGACGCAGATGCATTGAAATCTGAGATTCTCTGCTCATTAAAAGCAGATATTAAGTGATTAAGCAGTGATCTCAGCAGTGATTAAATCCGAACTTAAAAATAATACGGCGACGATTCACACTGAGATAGACCAAATGAAGGCTACGATAAAGAAGGTGGAAGGTGGGCTATCAACGTTGGTCAGATGAGATGACAACTTTGCAGTATGGGTTACCAATTTGAAAGCAGAGATAACTGTTCTAAGAGGAAAATGCGAAGACATGGAGGGAAGAATATAAGGTTTTGCTTTATGCGGCCAACATGTTAGTATACCTGTCACAACCCCTGTCAAGTCTTCCTACATTGGTGGATTGGTTAAATACATCTACTTACAACATTTGACAAAATATCTGACTATAAAGTAAACATTCAAAAATATGAACTAATGCCTGTTGGTGGTGGGGTTAATCTGTTATCCTTAAGCTCAGTTCCTTTTAAAATTAGCCCTAAAGAATTTAAATATCTTGGGATTTGGGTTACACATAACCACAAAGATCTATATGGGGCCAATAATCAGCCTCTTTTATCCAATTTAAAGCAAGACTTTGAGCGCTGGGACCACCAGCCTCTCTCATTGGGAGGAAGAATTAATACGGTTAAGATGAAAATTTTTTAGTGTCTTTCATTTTTTTTAACAAACGCTTTTTTCCAAATCAAATAATCAAATTTTTGACCTTTATTTGGAACAAAAAACACCAAGAATTAAAAGAATTAGATTGCAGAGACCTCGTACAAAGGGAGGGATGGCACTCCCTAATTTTATGTATTACTACTGGGCAGCCAATATAAGAGCATTACTATTTTGGATAAGGAAAGACACTGCTGCCCCTGTGTGGACAGTTCTGGAGGGGGATTCAGTGGGAGGTCACCTCTCTAGCAGCCTTATTGTGTTCTAAATTACCATTCACACTGCCTATCTCTATTTTATCCTCTAATCCAGTTGTTGTACATTAAAATTTGGAATCAGATTTGGATTAGACAATCTCTTTCCCTTAAAGATTTATCACGGGCTGCCCCAATCGCTAAAAATGTCATGTTTGTCCCATCAATTATGCATGATGCTTTTGATGTTTGGGCTAGAAAGGGTGTGGTCTCACTGTCTGCTCTTTATAGTGATGAAAATTTTGCCTCCTTCGAACAGTTAGTACAGAAATATGATTTTTCCAAATTACATTTCTATAGGTATTTACAGCTTCAGAACTTTGTAGCGTTGAATTCCAGCTTATTTGCCATCATGCCCTACCATTTCTCTATTAGATTCCATTTTTGAATATAAATCAGTCAAAAAAACAGGCTATAAGCAGGATTTTACTCAACATGCATCATTTAACACCCTTAGACCTACTTAAAAATAATTGCGAGACAGATTTAGATAAACTAATCTCAGAGAAAATCTGGCACAAAATAATACAGGGAATTTTCTCATCATCCATTTGCCTTAGACATGCTGTAATACAATTTAAAATTGTACACCAACACATAGTCATTGGATAAGGGATGTCATGTACCATCTAATGTTGGAGAAAATTAGATAAACAGTCAAAAGGTCTGCGGAGATGTTTTATAATACCTGGCAGCCTTTTTAAAATTTGGCTGAGAAAATGAAAGCAGACAACATGGCAATGTAAAAGAAATATGTAAGGAAAATACTATTTATGTGTTACGTAGCCGGGCTCCCGTGTCGAGCGAGGAGCTCGGGGACTTTTATTATGATGTTTAGTTTTGTCGCGTGTTAATGATGTCACTGTTTTTTTATGTCACTTCCTGTTTTGTGTTATTGGTTTCACCTGTGTTTGTTTGATTAGTGTGTGTATTTAAGTTCCTGGTTGCTTTAGTCATGTCGTGGTGTTTGGTGGTTCTAGTTGATTGAGGTTTTCTTAGTTTATAGTTCATCGCGTTCTGCCTGGTTTTGGATTTCTGCCTGTTTACTGGATTACTCTTTTGGATTACCGTTTGGATTCTCTCGCCTGGTCTTTGGATTGTATGTTTATTCACTGTGTTTTGTCTTTTATGTTATATCTGCTGTTGCACATGTTGTCGCCCTTTAGTTTAACCGTTAGTGTTTGTGTTTGTTCCTGTTTTTGACTTTCTCATTAAATATCTTTAGTTCCGTGTTCCCGTTTTGGTTTTTTCAAACATTTACACAACCGTCAGCTCTACCGTTACACTGTTTACTTCATGCTATTTATATTTTTATGGACATTGGATTATGAACTATGTTCTTATGTTTCTATCTGAGGTTTAGGGATGGGGTGTTTAATTGTTTATTTTTCCTTTTCTGTACAATATGAAAACAATTCATATAAAAAAACCTTAATTAACCTTAACCATAATCTTAATTTCTTAGATTAATTCTTAATCATAAAAAACTGACCCAAAAGGAAATCACAATGACAAGAAGACTTGCAAATTACTGTCATGTATTTCATGTATTACAATGTCTTAAAATACATAAATGTTTATTTTTGCCCACATTGCAGAAATAAGAAATTTTACTGTTGCTGCTCATCTGTGGGCAGCAATTTTTATAATACAAGACCAAATCCTACCTACTTGAATGGGGAAAGACAGATATTTCTAAAATCGCTTGCTGAAGTTACAATAAAACACATTTCTGACCAACAATTAAATCTGACATGAACTGTACCAAAAATTTTGTTTTATAAGTTCAAATTGCGGTAAAAAGCTTTTTTCCAGGTTGCTACTGCTGCTGGTTTTGAAAAAAAAGAAACATTTTCTGATTGGTCCACTGTTCTGAAACTGACACTGATGAACTGCAAGACACAGGTGTGACAGCATTTAGCATGTCTACAAAATAAATATATATATATATACACATATAATATATACACACACACATATACATCTGGATATATAAAATGAAAACTCGTAATAAATGGAATGAAAGTGCTAAGTGTTGACAGTATTTAACAAATAATTTACAGCTAGCTATAACCTTGTTATTAGCGTAATAGCCGTCTGAATTCCATGGTGTTAATGTCATCGGCTGAAAGTTTCCAGTATTTTGTTGAACTAGAAAACTTTCTTACAACAGCTGACCACACTCTAAACAACACAAACAGTTTGGAGTCTACATCCCTTGCCTTATGGATTATATTTCCATCATCACAACATTCTTAGTGCTTACAAGTAATCATGTTCAACAAAATGTTTCTGAAAGAGCATTATGCATCATTCTTGAAGGAACTTAGGGAGATGTCATCTGAAACAGCAATCCAGGTAGAAGCTGGCAATGTGGCCCCATACACAAGCGCAGTGTATGGGGCCACATTCTGTATCATAGAGAGGAAGGCTGGGGTAAGTCATGATAATGGAAACAAGTGTATTTGGATGGAGGATGATGCACAAATACTGTGCATAACCTCTTTGCAAGTTGCAAATGAAATAATTACTCCAATTAAGAAATTAATTAACACTATGTGAATTACCAATTGTTTTTTACTTTGTTAGGGTTAGGACCCTAACCCGGCAGGCTAGTATTTTTCGGCAGCAAGCATCCATCCCTGAGAGGTGTTTAAAATCTTCATATTTGGCATCACTCCACATCGCGCGTGCTAAGAAGCCGCACACAGTTGGCGAAGCATTATTATTACCAGCTACCAAAGACATCGTCAAGGAGTTATTTGGAGAGGAAGCGGCACGAAAGGTAGATTGTGTGCCTTTGTCAGACAACACAGTAAGCAGACGCATAGGTGAGATAGGTGAGAACTTTAAGAACAGCTGCAAGCCAGTGAATACTTTTCACTGCAGTTGGACGAAAGTACTGATATAGCGAATCAAGCACAGCTACGTACGTTTTCTCGGTAAGGACAAATTTATTGAGTAACTTCTCTTCTGTAAACCCCTTGAAGGCAGAACCACAGGTCAGGACATATTTAATATGATGGATCAGTTCATGACGGACAATTCAATAGACTGGTCTCGGTGTATTGGAGTGTGTACCGCCGGTGCTGCCGCTATGACCAGTAAGCACAGCGGCGTCGTGACTCTGATAAAAGAGAAAGCCCCCAACGCCGTTGACACACTGAAGATTAGATGTCTGCTACCGCTGGTCACCAAGTGGTGCTTCAGGCCTTTAGTCCTCCATCACATGAGTTGCCAGAAGAGGAAATGCTTCACTTGTGTCCATTTAGGGCTTTGATGATTTATCTATTGCTCAAGCCAGTAGCGTAAGACTTCTCACATCCTAGTCTGATTTGGTGGTCGCAACCTGAAGTAATGTGGTAACTAAACAGCACTTACCTCACTGGATTACAGACGCTATTACAGATGCTAAATTTAAATATACATGCAATGACGGGCCCAAGCACTATGGCTTCATTGTCAACCGGTGCTTAGACAACGATGCGTAGTTGTCATGTGCATTTAATTCTAAAAACATTGAGGACTATTTTAATGTCTGTTCTAAATAATGAAGTGCATTTTATGTTGCACTGCCTGATGCCAGCTGGTGACGCTATAACTGTGACTTACAACAGCCACATCATTGTGATCAGCCCACAACACCAAACGTATTTCCCAAGTTTGATGTAAATCATTCAATGCATACCAAAGATATGAAACACTTCCCATTCTATTTATTGCCATAAATTGTTTGCCTCACCATGACAACTCCATTCGAGATATCAAAATCTGTTTACAGTTTAGCATTTTCAATGCTTTCATCTCTTCTTTTTTCTGACGAAGTAGGAAGCCAATTTGGTCAATTTAAAAGGATTATTTTAAACAGTGTTTTAAGTGATATACTACCTTCTGCCACTTGGTGATGCTATGACTCACAGTAGCTACCTTTGTCATCATTCCATGGGACTAAAATACTACTAAAGTTTCAACAAAATCACTCAATGCACACAAAAGATATGAGCCACTTACTGTTTCTATTATTTGCCATAAATTTATTGAACTGCCATGACAACATTATTCAAGATATCAAAAATCCCTTTAAGATTTAGCATCTTCAATGTCTTGGCATAATATTTGCTAATTTTGGTCACAATCCCATAAATTCCCTATGAGTAGTATTTAAAAATTTAGATCCTGGAATTGACTCAAAAACCACATACAATCCAAATTGGCCGACTTAATTAATGGAAGTTGTCCAGCTTGATGAGTATAATACATGTACCAAGTTTTGTGACTGTAGGCAAAACTAACCCCATCACTTTAGTCAAAGGGGGTCCTACACAGCCCCTACCCTGTCATGTCTAAGTTTTTGCCCATGCCTGTCGGCTGACCACTATGATGTGTGTGCAAATTTCATGCCATGACAACACTGAATAATGTTGTCATGCTGTTGATACTAGAGACTATTGTTTGGCATAATTTTACCATAGCTTTAAATCTTCAACGTGGTGGTATGATGCTCACCAAGTTTGGTGACAATTACATAAAATCCCTAGGAGGAGTATTTAAAAGTTCACATTAAAAGTTTAAAAGTTTAACTTTTAACTTTTAAAGCTAAAAGTTTAAAAGCATACGCTTTTCGGACAGTCCAAAATGGCTGACTTCCTGTTGGGGAGAGTTAATGGGTGTCAGGGCGAAAGCTGATCAGGTCGAAATGACCGATACACCCACCAACTTTTACCAAGGTTCATAAATGTATGTTTGATATATACAGCATCATTTTTTGCCCGGTACCAGCTGTGTGCCAGCCTTTGCCCGGCCCTAATGGCCAATGACTCTGAGGTGTATGCCAAGTTTCAAGTTTCTCTTTGAGCATGTAAAGGGAAAAAAACCTTGGAAAAAAAAATATATATATAATAATAAAAATAGTCCTAAGAAAAACAATAAGGCCTTCACACTTTTAGTGCTTGGGCCCTAATGAACAATTAAATTTGCAACAATACCATGTATTGTTTTTCGCGCTATCCATGTTTGACAATTTTTCTGTTTTCTGCATTTTATTTTTCATTATATGTAAAGCTGCTTTGAAGCAATGCAAAATTGTTAAGTGCAATATAAATAAAATTTTATTAATATTTAGATTTAATTATTAGATTTTATAGCTTAAGACTTGAATTCAACTCCATGCGCTCAGGTCCTCCTGGGGTCTCTCATTCTGCTCTTGATGTTCTTTGTGCCAATGTTTTACAGCCATCTGGGGCAGATCTTCCCTCACTGTGGAATAGTGAGCATTAACCTTGCCCATAGCGTCAAGCCATTGCATAGCATGCGGTTTTCATTCTGTATACTCAAACTTTTGTTCTATATATTATGAGTTTTCATTTTATATTTTCAGACTTTAGAGGATGCCATGTATACACACACACATACATATGCCCTTTTAGCAGGTAGACAGCAAGTTATTTTGCAACAAAGCTTACCACTGTCTGCTGGTTAACCTGAATGACCTCATCTCCAGCATGGATTCTGTGTGTCATATCTGCTGGGGACTGAAAAGGCATGAAATAAGGGAAAATAGGTGTTAATGCAAACTTGTGCTATTACTGTAAATGTAAATAAGGACTATTAAATGACACAAGCCTGCAGCATCACCATGATTAACAAATGGCAATTAATCATCAACATCAAAAAGTTATCAAAAGTTAATTATGCACAATTACATGCAACTAACCCTAACTGTATCATGAGTGGCAGTTGTGGCCTTCTGGTTAGAGAGTCAGATTTCCACAATGTCTTAAAATACATTTGTTGTAGAAATGAGATTATTTATGACCACAGATTTTTAGAATTTATGTTTTCTTCATAGTTTGGGCAGTTGTGGCATACTGGTTAGAGGGTCGGCTTGTAACCAGAAGGTCACTGGTCTGATTTCCAATACTGACAGAAAGTAACTCAGCTGCCCTTGAGTAAGGCACTGTACCCCCAATTGCTCCCCTGGTGCTGCAGTGAATGGCTGCCCACTGCTCCAGGTGCGTGTTCGCAGTTTGTAGTGTGTGTGTTCAACTCACTATTTCAATGTGTGTACTAACTGGATGGGTAAAATGCAGAGGACAAATTACAGGTATGGGTCACCATACTTGCCCAGCACATCACATTCGCTTCACTTTCACTTACTTACATGTATAATTACATTGTAACAAGGACATTGTAAAGTGTAAGTAAACTGTGTATGAAAACATTCTTACTACGACTATGCATTTCCTTTAACATAGTTTTATAGCTTTCTTTCATTAGCCAGAGTTTAAACTACAAAGGTTTTCTCATCACATGCAAACTTGTGTACCATCTGTAGCCCTTACTTACAGTCCTCAGTCTGCAAAGTAAAAGACGCTTCATCTATTGAGCTTGTTGGTTTAGACAGAACATTGCGCACATAGAGGCAAAATTTAACTTAGCCATTGGCATCATTCAAGATTCAAAGAGTTTATTGTCATATGCACAGTGAGGAAACAGGTTTCCCTGTACAATGAAATTCTTACTTTGATATCCACAGTGAATGCCACAACAATTATACAAAACTAAGTATAAAAAGTAGAAAAATATAAAATAAAAAATATAAAATAAGGCACATATAATAATAAATAAACTCTGAAATATAGAAATATGAACTACTGACATGTGCAAATAAAATTTTTATGTGCAATAGAGAACAGTCATGTGCAAATTGAAAAGATGAGTAGCAGCTTGACATGATGTGCAACAGAGTCATCATAATGTGGAAAGTCTGTGACAAATTTAATACTTTCGTCAGTAGAGCTCTTACTCACATGCTCAGTGGTGCCAGTAATAACATGAAGTCCGTCATAGGTGGATTTGATGTACATGCCCTGAGTAACAGAAGGACACAGAGTGAGAGTTTGCATCACTCCATACAGCTGGTAGACATGAACCTACAACCATGTAAACAGCAAACATAAATGTAGCCGCAATTATCGGGGTCCAAGCAGGTTTGATGGCCATTGATAAGATGGTAAATTTTCTAGCATAATGCTGTAGCTTTATTTTCTTTAGAAACGTGTCTGTAATTAGTACAAATTACGTAACTTATAAAACTCCAATAACGTGTCAGTGTATCATGGTTCCATAATTTATTTATATGAACCGAAACACTGGTGGCAGCATTGGGCTTAAAATGTTTTTTTTTATCCTGTTACTCTCTAGTTTGCCCCCAAGGTGACAAAATAAGAAACTACAGTCTTTATATAAGAGTTAATAAAAATCATTATTAAATCATAATCAATATTAATAAATTATTAAAAATGTGCTGGTTACCCCCTTTTATCAAAAATGGCTGTTAGGTTATAATGATTTGTTTTCCACATAGGAAAAGTTTTGTGAACCTAGTGTACACAAAATTTAGACATTTTAGTCATAACAGGCCATACCTGACATATAAAAATAAAATCTGCCCATCAACATTATTTTGATAACTTTATGTTATGAGGGTCTGGGGATGATGCATATCAAGTTTCATGTTAATTTGATAAAAGTTAATTTGGACGTGCTGGGACAAGTTTGGAAAAGTAATTTCTTTAAAAAAAAAAGAGAACAAAAGGGAAAAACCTGTATGTAATGGTAGGCCATTCAGATTTGATGCTATTAGCTGCTTAAATTTGATTGGCTGCAGGTGGCCATGTTTTCATGTATCCGAGTGAAATCATAGAATTTATTGGGACATCAAAAGAAGATGTATATTAATGTATTTCAACTTAATCAAACATACGTTTACGGGATTTTTAAGGATTTTCTGTTGTAGCACCCCTTATGGGAAAAATAGGACAAAATTTGACATCCATCCACAGAATGTCTTTATGTGTAGCAAGTTTCATTAAGCATGAAACCTGCGTTCACAAGATGACGGCCAATTACTGAAAATGGGCCACACTCACAGATTTCATTGGCTTATATCTGCCAAAAAATTTTATTATTTATAATTACTAAATTATTTTGATAACTTTTTATAATGAGGGTCTCCTGAGAATGCATGCCAAGTTTTGATTGCCTCGCCATGGCAACACCTTTCAAAATATCAAGAATACATTCACAGTTTAGCATTTTTAGTATCGTTTGACCATGAAGCGACCTGGATAAATTTAAGAGGACTCTTTTAAACTGTTTTATGTGACACAATTCCTTCTGCCAGTTGGTGACTATGAATTAACACTATGACTGACTTACAATAGCCATATCTATAACATCAGTGCTCAAAATTCTTTGGCCAATGGTGGCCATGTTGTTTTAAGAGAATCGAATGTCCTCATATACTATTATGGCACCTTGGACGTAGAACACTGTATGCCAATTTTCAAGGCACTCAAGCTAACTTTGGAATGGTTATAGTTGCTTTTGTGTTTTAACCACAATATAGAACCACCAAGTAGCCAGTAGCCGTGATTTTTTACACTAGCACGGATGAGACTCTTATATATGTGTACGAAGTTTGGTAACCATATCTCCTTCCCCAATTATAGCTGCTTAACTAAAAAGTAGCCCCACCCACTTTAACCTTTTTGGCATCCCATTGCAAACGTAAATCAAAATTTCAATTCCAGAAAATCTTTCTCCACCGGTTTGCTTCTAATTGGTTGAAATACCTAGGACTAGTTGAAAAAAAGTAAGTTAAGCAAAAAATTCTTAATTACAAAAACATTTTCATGCTGGAAATGTTTTGTTCATCTTGATTGAGGACTCTAATGGTTTAATGATGCCAGGACATACAGTGAAGGCATAATGAGCGAGTATTTTATGGCTGTAGCGCCCCCTATTGTCTGATTGCGGTAATATCAAGTCAGCCTCCCCCAAACTATGACCTACTATCTGGCCAAGTTTCAATTCTCTTTTCAAATAGGACTTATTGTTTAGTCTCCACAATCAGTTGTTTGGCAGAATAATGATAATAATAAAACACAGTAGGGTTTCAGTGCTTTGGGTTTGGGTACGTTTTTACTGGTTTCTTGAAAATGGCTAATGACTCAATGACGCCATTCTGATGGAGATATGGAGTTCATTCCACCAACCGGGCAGAGTGAAAGAAAGAGTCTGGGAAAGTGATTTCTTCCCTCATTGGGATGGAACCACAAGGCGACGTTCATTAGCTGAACGCAAATTTCTGGTTGGCACATAAGTGCGAAGAAGTGAGAGCAGGTAGGGAGGTGCGGATCCAGTAGTCACCTTGAAGGCAAACATCAGAGCCTTGAATCTGATGTGAGCAGCTATTGGYAGCCAGTGCAACTGGATGAACAGTGGCGTGACGTGTGCTCTTTTAGGCTCGTTAAAGACCACTCTAGCTGCTGCATTCTGAATCAACTGCAGGGGCTTGTGGAACAAGCTGGAAGCCCTGCAAGGAGAGCATTGCAGTAGTCCAGTCTGGAGAGAACCAGAGCCTGAACGAGGAGTTGTGCTGCCTGATTCGATAGGAAGGGTCTGACCTTCCTGATGTTGTAGAGGGCGAATCTGCAGGAACGAGCGGTTTTGAAGATGTGGTCAGAGAAGCTCAGTTAATCGTCGATTGTTACTCCAAGGCTTTTGACCGTCTTGGATGGAGAGATGGTTGACCCGTCAATCTGAAGTGAGAAGTTGTGAAGAAGAGATGGGTTGAGTGGAACCCCAATAGTAAAAATCTTAACAAAAAATAGGGTTTCAGCGCTTTGCACTTGAACCATTAATAATATAAATCTTAACAAAATTTACCCCACTTAACAAAATGGGTTTCAATGCTTTTTAACAAAAACAATTGGGTGAGTTGAGTGAACAATTGAGTGCTTTGCGCTTGAACCCCAAAATATTGCTGCAAGCAGCAATTATTGGGGTCAAGTCCACCATGGGTACAAAGTGAAATATTTGTGGACATCACTGATGAAAAGTTTAAGAAATAACAAAGAAAACTAAAACCATTTACAACAGCATAAGATGGTTTATCATTTTTGACCAAAGTTACAGCAGACACATGATAATCAGGTAAATTAATCAGAAGTTATAAGCAATTTCACTAATCATTTGATCATTAGGGGTTGCTGGCCCCAAACTTTGCAGGTACCTCTCTCTCATGGTTCCAATAACCATACCAAGTTTCATAACAATTCTCAATTGCGTTTGTAAGATATTGCTTTTTTTCACAACATTCAAAATTAGCAGTACTTGAAGTGGAAAAGAAGTGCTGGTACTCTAATGTACGCTGGCTGTCATATGCAAATTATTATTATTACATTTAAAATTTGTTAAGAAATTTCTTACACAAGTTCACTAGTCTTTACACTTCATGTCAGTGTCATTCAGTCAGAATACTTAAATTTTAATTCAGAAAGTATTCAGACCCCTATGACTTTTTTGAATTTTGTTATGTTGCTGCCTGATACTGCAATCTCTTTAATTCATTAAGTTTTTTTTCTCATTAATCTATGCTCAGAAACCCATAATGACAAAAAACAATTTTTAGAAATGTCTGTAAATTTATTAAAAAGACAAAAATGTCTCTGTTACGTATGTAACAGATTACAATTAAATTGTACATGATTTGGAAAGGCACACATCGCTCTATAAAATGCCGGCTGACAATGCATATCTAAGCAAAAACCAAGCCACTAAACCATGAGGTCAAAGGAACTGCCTACAGAGCTCAAAGACAGGTTTGTTGCAATCACTATATTCCTGTGCTTCTGGTTAGATGCTAACTGCATTTCATTAGCTCTGTACTTGTACACAGCATAATGACAACAAAATTGAATCTAATCTAATCCTATCCATTGCACTTTGCTCAAACAGCTGTTGATTGCACACCTTGGTCTGTAAGAGCAAATGGGCAGTGGATCAAGCCACACAGTCACATCCTGGCTTTGACTCTGAGCGGCAAAGTACTGGCAACATGTGAAAAGTGGTGGTATGCTAGAAAAAGTAAAGGTATATGTCATTATGCCTGTGATGACATATACCAGGTTTTGTGTCAATACACAAAAGCGTCGCAAAGATAGAGCCTCATGTCCATTTTCACTTTTTTTTTATCAAATTTGTTTGCATATTATTCAAGAATGGTCTGGTTTATCAAAAAGCTTTTGATAACTTTTTGTCTATAGTGTGTCTAGATGCTACAAATTTAATTTAAATCAGAACATCAAAAAGTATGAGCATAAACATGAGTGAAACTTCGAACTGTTGGTGGAACTGAAGGGAGACTCCAAATTCACTATGGTTACATTTTAGACTGTCCTCTGTCTGTCCTGCAAACCGTTCTATGGGCTGCCATAGATTCAAGAAGAAGAACACTAATGGATACAAAAGGAGTCTGAAGAAGCCCAAAGGAGAAGAAAATCCTTACAATAACAATAGGCTTCCAGCACTTTGTGCTTGGACCCTTACTAAACGACAGAGTTATTATTAAGTTATTTTTGTCCTCTCACCAGTCCCTCTCCTGGTTTGATGTTGGTCAGATTAACTTCTTCCAGACATACTGACTGGCTCTTCAGATGGTCAGAGGTGGTTCTCATAGTCTGGTCACAAATATTGTTTAACACCTTTGACTGCAATATATATATAGACACATAGATACACACATCACATTATCCATGTAAACAATGAAATAATTAAAATAAAGTAACTAAATTTAAAATTTTAATTAAAAGACAGTACTTACAACATTCAAAATCTTCTCTTCTATGTCATACACAGTGTTGTCCTGCGCAGGAAGGAAAGAAAAAGTACAGAATGCATTTTGAAACCACAGCAAATGATAATAAAAAAGGACAGTCTTTTTACAGAGCTCTTGTCTTTCAGCCTGTGGTAAGCAAAACAATTCTTCCTTACAGGACTAAATCCAAACCTCCGTCTTAAAGGTTGGGTAGGCAATGTCAGAGAGGATAGCAATAGCAACCTAGCTTTGAAAGCGTAACATCTTACCCTCCCTTCATAGCGCTCTCCAAAGCCACACCTCCTCCAAAATGCATCAACACATACATAGTTTGACAGGCAAATAGAACACCTATCATAGCATTCTGACCGAATGCAATGATTGGACAATCATTTTATGGTCCTGCGACTTCCACAGAAGATATATAAGAATATAAATATATTTAGATCAGTTTACTTAGTGATTGCTATCAGGATGTGACAAATCTTTCAACCAACACAACAAAAAAGTTTCTGGAAAAAACCTGCCTTTAAAACACTATTTATCTGCTTATATGACATTAACTGCATTTCAACTGCATGACTTCTGACTTTTTGTTCCCAGAGCAAACCAGCAAAGAACTTTGCTAGAAATGTAAGGGTCATTCCGGGGGAAGTTGTTTTGATTAAAAAAGCATCGGCCAAATGTGTAAATGTAAACAAAACTGAACTTAAATTGACTTACTAACAACTCTATTAGATGAGATAACACAAGAATGGGAGATGTGAAATGGGTCAGATTATGTAGTAACCCGCATTTATTTGTCATGCTGCATTCCTGTCCTCCATTAACAGGCTACGTAATTAAACAAATGTTTTCCACACCATTAAACTCCTGACTGGGCTGGAAACTCCATTAATAGAGTACCAAACACTCTTGACCCCTGTCGCATATAAAGTCCCCAGCTTTATTTTTAAAGCAAGTTACCAATTTCCACAGGGTTGACATTTTCTTTCCTGGAATCTTATCTTTAAACTTTATCTTAAAGCTGTCATTAAGTTTTCCCATCACTTACCCACCTTCATATCATTTCAAACCTGTATGGCTTTTTTGCTTTTGAGGAACACAAAATAAGATATTTTGAATAACAAACAACAGTTCCACCCATTGAATTCCATTGTATGAACACAACACCATTGAGGCATTTCTCAAAATACCCTGTTTTGTGTTTCACAAAATGACATGAGGGTGAGTAAATGACAAAAAGGTTTTTTTGGGTGAATTATCCATTTAATATAACAACAGCATTTAGAACTATTTCACCTTGGCCCTTAGTGTAGTGTTGTCACAATACCAAAGTAATGACTGGTACAATACCCAGGTAAAATATTTAGATACCAATACTGAATCCATATCATGGCAAAAAACTAAAACACAAGATAAAGTAATTTATTAATGGTGTAACTACAAAACCAACCTGCCTTTAGTACACAGACACTTTTGTAAAGAAGTTTAGTACCTTGGAGTCATTAAATTTTCTGTATCTGCTTTTATTTTGCCTTTCTGGAATAAAAGTTTATCCATGTTTGTGTTTTGTTTGCAGAAATGTTATGCCTGCAATCTGGATAAAGAATGGTGTGTGTTTAAACATTTAATTTGCAAACTAACAGGTTAAATAGTAAACACATGCGTATAATTTACAAAAAAAGCAAGACGAGTCTGAAGGCATCTCAGCATATTACAGTCAGTCATTAAACCCCCTTTTCATCATACAGTGCCTTGCCAAAGTATTCATACCCCTTGAACTTTTTCAAATTTTGTCACCTTACAACCATAAACTTAAATGTATTTTATTGAGATTTTATGTGTTAGACCAACACAAAGTAGCACATAATTGTAAAGTGGAACGAAAATTATATACGGTTTTCAACTTTAAGCAAATAAAAATCTGAAAAATGTGGCGTGCATTTGTATTCAGCCCCCTGTACTCTGATACCCCTAAATAAAATCCAGTGCAATTAATTGCTTTCAGAAGTCACCTAATTAGTTAATAGAGTCCACCTGTGTGTAATTTAGTCCCAGTATAAATACACCTGTTCTGTGAAGGCCTCAGTGGTTTGTTAGAGAACACTAGTGAACAAACAGCATCATAAAGACCAAGGAACTCACCAGACAGGTCAGGGATAAAGTTGTGAAGAAGTTTAAAGCAGGGTTAGGTTATAAAAAAATATCCCAAGCTTTGAACATTTCCAGGAGCACTGTTCAATCCATCATCCAAAAATGGAATAAGTATGCCACAACTGCAAACCTACCAAGACATGGCCGTCCACCTAACTGACAGACCGAGCAAGGAGAGCACTGGTCAGAGAAGCAGCCAAGAGGCCCATGGTCACTCTGAAGGAGCTGCATAAATCCACAGCTCAGGTGGGAGAATCTGTCCACAGGACAACTATAAGTCATGTACTCCACAAATCTGGCAAATCCATTGTTGAAAGAAAGACATAAGTCCCGTTTGCAGTTTGCCACAAGCCATGTAGGGGGCACAGCAAACATGTGGAAGAAGGTGGCTCCACAAAGTATTGATGCAGGGGGGCTGAATACAAATGCACACCACACTTTTCAGATTTTTATTTGCTTATAATTTTGAAAACCATGGATCATTTTCGTTCCACTTCACAATTATGTGCTACTTTATGTTGGTCTATTACATAAAATCTCAATAAAAAACATTTAAGTTTGTGGTTGTAATGTGATAAAATGTGGAAAAGTTCAAGGGGTATGAATACTTTTGCAAGGCACTGTATGTAAACACACACCATAAATTGCTTTATCCGCCTCTACGTATCTTTGGTTACAACACAAGCCTCCCACTAAGAACATCTTGCAGAAAGCAAGAAGCAGCCACTCAGCCAGGAAGACAACATGAAAGAATACAGGCAGTCAACTTTAAAAGAGCGTCCTGGCTTGTTTAACGGGATTGTAAACTAAGAACATGTGGCCGGTGTGCTGGGGGGGTCTACTCATTACTGTGATAGGTAACCACCCCCAGATAATGTAAGACAACACACGGTCAGATAACAAGTTTCAGGGTTGGATTAAATCCAGGTGTCTAGCTCTAAATCCTCCAGTGGAAGCCATGTGACCATGTTGAGAAGATGAATGTAAGCAGGTTTAGTGTGTTATTTCTACAAATGATTTGAGGTTCTGACAAGAGAGTTTGCATGCTGACCTGTTGAACTGTAGTGGTCAGTTCCAGACACAACTGAATGATTTTGTTCTTGGTGGTTGTGAAATCACTGATCCCAGTCAATAGAGTTCTGTGGATACAAGAACAGGGATTTTAAACACACACATCAGCATACACACGGGCTGTTTAATTCCAAACAGGGATTCAATTAAACCACAACTGGGCTAATTCTACTTAAATTAATCCAGACTAACAATGTTTGTATGAGACATTGTTTAACTAGCCAATTTACATTTTTTCAGTTTGCTCCCCTGGGAATGGAACCCACAACTTTTGCGATGCTCTACCAACTGAGCTACAGAAACACTAATAGATGAACTAACCAGCTATAAATGTCATCATTAAACTAGCACACATTTGCCTGGCTGACTCCTGTCTTAATCTAAGCCCTGTCTGTAAAAGCAGGCCCTAGATTAGGAAGTCACAGACTAAGGTAAATAAGGGCTAACCAGCGTTAAATGTCTTAATTTAACTAGTGCACATTTAGACCTACTCTTGGCTTAATCTATGTTCTGTCTGTGAAACCAGGCCACAGTGTTAAACTTACAACATATTCATATCAGAACAAGACATTGAACTGCTTGCAAGGACTTTTACAATGGGGCTATACAATAGCAGGGAAGAGAAAGTTATATCCATCACCATGTGCCTGGAGTTTAGCAGCTAGGATTGAACAGGTTGCTGTGTCAACTCTGAACCTTTTAACTCTGTCAGACGGTTTCCATTTTTTTCTCAGATGGACGAGAACAATCACACCCCATAATGTGCGGATATCATATTATACACGTATGCAACATGCACATATCTCTGTGCAGGTCCTACCTACTGGGATGACATCACTGTCAACAGAGATTGGCAGCAGTGAAGTCCCAAGCGAAAGACGTGGGTTTACCGACAGGAAAACCGTACCATGGGCAATGCACATATGGGATTACCGAGGGGGAATCACCTCATATGGGGCACCTAGCCAATTACAAGGGTTGACAGCAAGGCTCCTCCAGCCGAGCCTGCTTGCCGATGGGTGCTAGAGGAATCTCAATGCAGGGTTCGCCAATGGGAAACTGTTGCAAAGGAATACAACTGCTTTCCCAGGGGGGAGGCAATGCAATCAAAGACATGGCACACCTTGCATGCCAACGCGATGGCATCCACTATCCAGTGGGCTGACCTCTGTTTGAAGAAGGCCTTTCGAGGTTGATGTACACTACATTCACCATGCTGTCCTTACGGATTAGCACATGCCTGCCCTGCAGCAACGGATGAAATTGGCACAGGGCCAAGAGCACTGTCAGCAACATGAGGCAACTGGTGTGTCACAGGTGTCGAGGTCCTGTCCAGGAGCCCGAAGCCACCTGCCCGTTGAGCACAGCCCCCAAGCCTTTTTTGGGGGCATCAGTTGTCACAACAACGTGTCTGGACACTTTTGATTTAAGGGCACCCTGGCCCATAGAAAGGCAATGTCCGACCAAGCACTGAAGGTTTGACGGTAGAAATATGTGATAATCACATGGTGTGTGCCGTGGCACCTTGCCCATCTCAAGACCTGGTCATGTAGCCAGTGTTGCAGCGGCCTCATATGTTCGCACAACTGCTCTGGCCAGAATAAGTCATCAAGGTTGTTGAGGATGCGAATGCCCACTTCAAAGGATTTAAGAGTTTATTGTCATATGCACAGTGAGGAAACAGGTTTCCCTGTACAATGAAATTCTTACTTTGCTGTCCACAGTGAATGCCAGGACAGTTCTATAAAACTAGAAAAAAAAAAATTATAAATATAAAATGGGGCACACATAATAATAAATAAACTCCGAAATATAGAATATAGAAATACAGAATATATAATATAATACAGAATACAGAATATATAAGCAGACTGGGAGCTAGGCCATGGTGCGGAGGTGGAATCACGCCTGGGAAGGATGTGCCTGATAGCTTTCGTCAGCTTCTGAACTGCTGAGAACTGCTGGGCAAAGAAAGATGAAAGCATCAAGAACTTTGCCTGAACCTTGTGAAGATGTGGGACACTGACAAAGATGGTGGACTGGACCACCAAGGTGGGCACCAAGGACCTCAGAGAAGAGCAGCCCACTCTCCGATGCAGTGATCGACATTCGATCCTCTTCTGGAGCACCAAAATGATAACAGGTTCCACGGGGGTAGGTCCCCCTGCTGCAGAGTACTGACCCAGCAGGGGAGTCTCCATCTTTACCTTAAGGTCTCCCAAAGTGCTAACCAACTCTGTCGCCTTCAAGCGTTTAGCTAGTGCAGCAAAATGGGTAGCAACAGAGAGGGCTCCCAATAAAAGAGAGAGCTGTTACCGCAGCGTTGAGATGGGCATGGCCTCACAATGACAGCATGACCTGACCTTGGGCACTGCCTCAGCATGCTGCTTGCCCTGGCACAGCATAATGGCCATTGGATGAGGTTAGGAAGCAACCACACCCAGAAACACATGGATGGAAAGACATCTTTGAAAAGACGCACATCGTCCATGGAGCTCTTTAGAGAAAATACGCTCTTTTTGTGAAGCCCAGTCTTCCTCTGGGAATCACGCAGGGGAACCACTGGAAATGTGGAACAAGACTGGGCAGACAGAGAACACTCTTCTGCATTAAGTCTCATCTTAAGAGATTTGAAGTAAGCGAGGATGACATCCCAATGACAAAGCACAAGCTCCTGAGACTGGGCCAAAATCAGTCAAAAAAATCTAAATCAGTCATATAAATTAGAATGCGGATGCCTTACATTTACACTTAGCAGACACTTTTATCCAAAGCGACTTACATTGCATTATACTACACATACATTTGCATTATACGATCACTATACATTGAGTATGTGCAATCCCTGGGATCAAACCCATGACCTTGGCGTTGTTAACGCCATGCTCCAACCACGGAGCTACAGGAAAGCTCAGAGTCGTAGAGGGACCAAGGCTAGGCCAAATGAAAGAACCCGATATTGGTAGGCTTCACGTTCTTCACAACTGGTCGAACAAAGAATTTTCTCATTAGCATTATGAAAGGCAGCAAGAGTGTAACCTTTACAGACCACATTCCATTTGGCACTTTCCAAACCGATTAACCCTTTCGCACGTGATCACCTGCTAAATTCAAACTGTGTTCAAACCTGCAATGGCGGTAAACGAGAGAGCGGGTCTCTCATCGCTTATTATGTTTCATGGCTGTTAGCATTATCAGTCACGTAATGTTTATTTGTTTCTTACGTTTTAAATGATGCTGCACGATCACACATAAATATAAACACAAATACCAGGAATAAACATATATA
>JAZGTI010006655.1:0-23011 GCA_036877585.1 Botia kubotai | reverse complement strand
TCCAGGCAGGTGTGCTGGACCTGGTTGGAGGTAAACTATGCAGGACACTGGCCCTCCAGGAGCTGAGTTTGACACCCCTGTATTAAATGTTACATTGGAGGTCTTCTATTTTCAGTATAGTTTTTTTTAAAACACAAAAAGATACTCTGCATGTCACATACATGCATAAAAGTCACATGCCTGTTGCAAGAATATAGCCCAGCTGATTTGACAGTTTAGATAGACTGTTTCAATTTGATATCGTAAGATAGATCAGGACAATGACCATTTCATTATTATGAATACTGAACTCTGTTTGTCTGTTTGTTTTTTGGGGGGGGAAACAATTTGTACCACCTGACAGTTAATAGTAAATTCATTGTAGTTATAGAACATTTGGTGCATTCTGTCCAGATGAGGTAAAGTGTGAGGTAGTGTACAGGGGGAAAACATTAAGAATGCCAAACAACAGCCCTTGTGTAGAATGAAGCTTCACAATCAGCTGATGGTTAAAAAGGCTAATGCCAGTTTAAATTACCGTAAACCACACAGGCTGGTTCAGTAGATTTTTTCTCACTAATTACTTTTCTGTTTTACCCTTTGTTTAAAAGTAAATGCTGTAGTTGTTTATATGCTTCATAAAACAGCATTTTAGTCTTATAAACTTAGGACAAGTGCAGCAATACATTTGAAACCAGCAAAATAAAGATTCCATATGAAACACTCTTCTTAAACATTTATCTTTACATGCTATTTTTGTGTGAACGTTGTTTATTTTGCCTCCATCTCACCACTTCACAAGTTCTTTACAGTTTGGTATTATTCATTCTTTTTTAATTTTAACGGTTAAATCATACACCTAGCGTTTTAAAAGAAAATATGTTGCTTTATGATTATTTATGATTAGCAGATATATGAGGTATTGCACTGATATTTAATATTGACTTTAAAGCTCTGCATGCAATATTCTATTGAAGAATATTTTCTCACCAATTGCTTGTTTCCTTAAAGGAAGGCAACAATAATATTATTTACATTATTTGCTATTTGTCTGGGACTATTGTGTTTGTGCTTGTTGCAAGTGTAATCTAATGCACTGTTTGTTCTGTTACCCTGCATGCCTGCCAGTGGATTATAAAGGTGGGGATGGCTGTTTGATTTCACTCAGCTCTTCTGTAAATAGTCACTCAGTTTTTGCCAGTAATGTCCTAGCTTCTCAATATAAGACTAAAAAGTCCTTGTCTGCTGCCAAAGCCTGGATCCCTCAAATCCTTCCCTCTAAGTTTAAGCCCAAACTATCGCTCTCTACTGATGAGTGCCAGGAGAAACGGGCTGAGCCAACACAGCGCCCCAAAGCACACAGCTGTGAGGATCTACATGAAGAGGCCCGTGGCTCACAGAATGGAGATACGACAGACAATGATCTTAGGCTAAATTCAGCTTCCAAGGGCAACGGTTCACCCGAGAGCAGGAACCTTCATAAAAATGGACCTGTTGTGGGATCTGTGAGAAGTACGGCTGAGTTCTCTGCCTTATATCGGAACATGCATAACATTCAGAGGCCAAGCTCACTGGGTTCCGGCTCCCATGGTAGTGTCCGTTGTCTGGCTTCCTTTTTCGAGAAGCCTGAAGATGACAGTTCTATGGAGAGGACTGAGATCATCCCTAGGGATGCTGTCACGTTTCGGGTCATGGAGTTTGAGAGCATTATTCAGCGTTCCAGCTTGGCCCCCACCAGGTCTGCCTCAATGCCCATACTTCCTAGCAACCCAAGCCCTTCTCAAAGCCCTACTCCAGCCTGCTTCCTCCAGTCTGCTGTCTCAGCTGAGACTTTGGTCATGCCAGGGCCTGCACATACTGAGGACTGCCCAGCCATGGCTACAGAAGACCAGGCCTACAATGAGGAACCTTCTGTTTCAGTGGAGTGTATGTTAACCTGTGAGGAGAACCACATTTCAAGAACTGACTCTCCTTTGGAAAGTGAGGGCAAACTGGAGGAGAAAACCAGTTGTACACATAATTCTGCCAAAGAGAATTCCTCCAGTGATACCTCAGAACCCACAGGCCATCATCATCACCAACAACTCCACCACGATCACTTTCCCCTCCACCTCAAACAAAGCAAATGTAAAGGCACCTGCCCCGCCTCCTACACTCGTTTCACCACAATCCTCAGACATGAGCGCCAGCAGGCCACCACCCAGCACGAGAAGAGAAGTTCTCCTCCGAGGAACTTGCTTCTAATGGGCCCAGCCCCTTTCTCCTTGCGGAGATCGCTACACAGTCAACAGGTCAAAAAGACTTGTGCTCTCTCCGCTGTGAAACCCATGGCTGGAGACCTGATGGAGAACCGTCTCTTCTCTCCCAAGCCAAAGCCTGTCATTCCTCAACGCCTGTCCTCTCTAGAGGTGCTGGGGAAGCTCAGCAATGGAGAAACTTCTCCCTGTGAAGGGTGCAACTCAGAAGACCTCACAGATGTGGAAGGTTCAGAAGCCAGTAAAGATCACACTGAAGGTGGCTATACTGAGTGCCATGAGTGTTCAGTTCTCCACACTCATGTCGGGCATGACTGTGTCTGTCTGTGACCACTCATCTTCCTCCAGCCTTTCCTTCTCTTGTCCTTCATCACCAAGTGACTTTGCTTTTTCCATTACTGCAGCGTGCACTGTGTGGCCAACTTTGTGTGGTTTGTAACCAATTTGGAACGTTATCCATTTTTGTTGTGTTGTGTAAATGTGTGTCATAGTTATTTTATTTAAAATTTCCACTTCTGTCATTAAATACCACAATCCTTTTCAATTACCTGTATAGTACTGCTTTTACAATTAGCAGCAGAATGTTACTCCATACCAGATGTTCTGAAAATATGACAATTATCACACATAACCCTTTCATAGAAGAAATTACACGATGAATACCAGAAGAAATTTGCGACATGACCTACCCACCTGATTTTAGTTTGGTGTCAGCTCGAGAAAAGATTTGAGGCCTGCATAGCTATTCCTCAACTGATACAATATTAAACAGAGATTTAACATTGTTTTATGCATATTGAACCTGCATATCTTAAGAAGATTTCCTTAATTTGTAGGTAATTTGTACATTTTTCCTGAACCCCTGCAAGTAACAGCTTTACAGATTTGATCTTAAATGAAAAGACATTGGAAATGTTTTGTAGTAAAAGCTTAACGTGACCTGTTCAGGTCCAGTGCACTCAATATTACGATTTTATTTATTTTCTGTTTATTATTATGTGTTCGTGTCACATTTTCTTTATTTTCCAAATGACATTATACATATCACATCACATTTGTGAAAGGATTGTCATAATGTTGTGTATTTGCATGCTGTTAAGTCACTTCAAATATTTTTCTGATGTTAAGTTTTCATTTTCTTAAGCTTCTTATTTAGACAAACCGTGGCTTAGCTTGTATTACAGATCTAATAATACTTAATGCACATACTTGATACTTAGATGCACAAACTATTGGATTTTTTGTAATGTAAGCCATTGTATGTTGTATGTTAATTTCTGTTCTATCCACTATGAAATAGAATTTTACAATTTTGTTTTTAACTGAGAATTTAAATTAAACACGCGTGCAGTTCTTGTGCCATGATGGATTTGAATCATGGCATGTACTTTTGGTATGCTGTGAATTCTTTCTGTAATTTTCATGTGAACAGAAGCTGATTCGTGTGTTTCTCAAACAGACTCTGATTCCTCACACCCATTAAGCCACGGAGATCATGGAGAGAACTCAGACGAGGCCGTCCGGAAACGCTACAGTGATAAAGAGGTGCAATATTTTTTATGACATATGTATGTGTTTATATTATGTACATATGATCAAACGGTCAGGCTTCATTTCTGAAAATACACAATATATAAAACATAAACGTATACAAAATATATGATCTGTGGATCTTCTGATGTCCTTGTTGAAAAGTGCAGCTTCAAGTTATTTCTATGCTGTTTTATATTATATTTACTATTAGTTTGGTGCTCATCTAGCTGACCATAATTAATTGAACATGTGATGGATGGTTTGTGTAATAATGTCTTTTATTGAGATGTATTTTATTTGTGTACAGTATGATCTGTCTGTAATACAGTAGGGTGCATAACTTCCCTGCGAGTGAATTAAAAAGCCGTTTCTTTTGAAAGAAAATTCTGGAAGAACAGAGACGGCTGAAGCGAGAGCAGGAAGAGGCAGACATAGCCTCTCGCAGACACGCTGGGCTGGTCGTGACTCATCAACAGTTCATCACTAATGATCGCTTCGGCGACCTGCTGGTTATTAATGAGAAAGAAAAGAAGAAACCCATAGAGGTGAGATATCTGCTGATCCTGTTTGACTGATTGACTTTTTGTGTGACAGATAGAGTCACTATGATGTAATAGATGCTAATGTTAATGATTTCTGTACCTCTTATTGCCTGCAGAGGACTCCAGCTCTGGCACGATTTGACTTCAGAGCAGAAAGTCTAAAGTAAGCGTTTCAATTGTCAGTTCTAATGGTGCCAAAAAAATGTGTCGATTAATATTTGCGTCATGTTTTTGATGGCACTTATATATTGATATTTCAGTCCATGAAATTTAGGATATTATTGAATTCAAGAAATGCCAAGATTTGGTTGGAGCTGTTACAAATGTAATTTAAACACACTGCACTATTGCTTTGCCAGGGAACTGCCCTTTCAGAAGGGAGACATTGTCTACGTCTACCGGCAGGTCGACCAGAACTGGTTTGAGGGAGAACATCATGGAAGAGTTGGAATTTTTCCACGCAGCTATGTTGAGGTAGCTTTAACTTTTAGTTTAAATTTGTTTGTACTGTATATAAAACTTTTGTGGGTGTACACTAACTTCTCTCACTTCTGTAATGTCCTCATTCCAGATCTTGCCCCCAACAGAGAAAGCTCAGCCCAAAAAGAGCGCTCCGGTCCAGGTGCTGGAATATGGAGAGGCTATCGCTCGCTTTAATTTCAATGGTGACACGGGTGTTGAAATGTCTTTCAGGAAGGTAAGTGGGTTTAATTGAGCTTATCATAACACATGAATTAGTGCAGTATTAGTCTAACCATATTTGTCTTGAGAACCATTGATGTAAGACTCAAGTATCATCATCTGCACCAAACCTGAAATATATTCTTTATCTAACTATAATTCTTTCTCTCTACCAATAATATTGAATTATACTGGATTTTTTTAAAAAGGCATTAAACACATTAAGCTGTTTACTCCAAATTACTCCAAAGATTAATTGTGATTTACTATTTAAATAATTTTATATCCTTCCCTAGTACCCACTGAAGTACACATACCCCTGGTAGGGAATCAATGCTTTCGTCTTTTTAATGAGTGCAAAAGCTAATCCAAAATATTTTCCGCCTGTAGGGGGAGCGTATCACACTGATTCGCAGAGTAGATGAGAACTGGTATGAAGGCAAAATTTCTGGCACAAACCGGCAGGGCATCTTCCCGGTCACCTACATAGAGGTGCACAGGAGACCCCGAGTGAAAAATGGAGTGGATTACGCTGATCCTCCCATCAGCCACTCGCCTCACCGGAGCACCAATGCCTCTCCACAGGTAAAGACCTCACCAAACTCTTGTCCTAATCTGAGGATCACTTTCTTTATAAATGGTTTCGTTTTATCATTCATCTTTACCATTATTTTCATTTATTAATGAGCTCTTATGGGTTTGGAATCAACAATCAATTTTCGAGCATCATAAGAATCATACTATAATTAGAATTGCGATGTTGAATCCATATCAAAATTCCTTACAATTCCCATGCCTACTTTAACACATCCCTACTGTTTTGCTATGCTTTATGTTATGTTTTACCTTTTCCTTTACTTCTTCTTTTCTTTCCATCTCACTCCTGATATCCGGCCTTGTCCTCCAAAAGCCCATTCGTAATCGGCTCACCACCTCCCCTCTTCCTCTCCCTCGCTCTCCTCATCGCTCTGTCTCTCCTGAGGTCTATGCCATTTCCAATGAGTGGATTTCTCTTACTGTGGGAGGAGTCAGCAACAGCCCCCCTGCTGCACCTACTCCGCCCCTTCCCCCTCTGCCAAGAGCCTCGTACCGCTTGGGAGAATACCTGCCCCCTTCCTTGTCAGCCAGCCCTGTGCCTCCTATCAGTAACAGTCCCTACTGTGTTTCCCCAATGGCTTCTCCATCCTCTTCCCCTTTGCCCCCACCCCATCCACCCCGCCCCAGCTCAGCCACACCTTTCCTCACCTTTACTCCACCTCAAGGGGAGGACTTTCTTCTTTCCCCACCCTCTCCCCGCCTCTCTCGTAGCCTGAGTCCATGTGGGGGTGCTGGGCTTGAGGGTTGGCTTACTGGGGGTATCAAGCTGGATCAAGAGTTACAGGAAAGAAATGGGGCAGAAATAGACAGGGCTGGCAGCCTCCGCAAGGCTCCTAACAGCAGAGGCAATAGCCCAGCAGAGGTATCTTCTGCATGGTGTGGTGTGTCTTTTGAAGGTCCCAATTATATATAAGCTTGAGGAAAGTCGCTGTTTCCATTGGCACGAGTCGTAGATCTAACAGGCTGAAACAGTGAACAATAACGGACTCATCTGATTATGTTAATGAGCGAGTAAACGCACTTTTAAAGGTTTTGAAATTGTTAAGAGCATGAAACCTGGATGTTAATATCCTTTCTTGTTGCCTGTTGTGAAGTTGCATGCATGTCTGATACAAATTTATAGATAACAATGTGTTTAAATACAAACCTTATCTGTGTGCTAAACCTAAAAGGCCTAATTCATTATATGACTTAATTATATAAAAATATTTTTTTTAAATCAATTTATCCATATATCTATATTCTGTATATCACATATCTATATGATTGGTCATTTTATCGTAAGGATGAAAGAATCGCCTGTTTGTACATGAAGAATCCCAGCATGGTGTTTTGAGTCAGATGTTCTCACGTTTGTTATTTTTTTAAGACATGTGACTGCTACTAACTCACAACTTTATTTTTGTCACTCATCTGGCTGATGTACTGAGGTCTTCTACACTGAGACCAAAAACAATGAACTGATACTGTTATTTTGTGCATTTTGGTTTTATAAAACTGACCCTCAACCTCAGAGATAAACATTAGAAGCTTTAAGTCGGATAAAAAAGGAGATTATGTAACTAATGCTATTTTCTCCACACAGCCATTAAGAAACGATGTAGAATATTACGGTCGATCCTCAAGGAGTCCTATCATGGTGTTTGACATCCAAGACAACAACATGAACGCCGATTCATTCACGGTAATTATTATACAGCAACTCTGCTTAGATGGTACATACCATACTGTACTGCTCTGTATAGTAAATATGCATATACATATATAAATATGCATGGTGAATATATGTTTCATGATCTGTACTGTACCTTTACAAAAAAACATATCCAATCAAGCTCATTTTTTGTGGATATTACATAATCCTGAAACTCACCCATGTAATGCATGACAAAACTCTGTGGGAATCTGTGAATTGAAGGAATGAACCAGTCCTATATAAATCAGGCTTATATTTCCCTCCTTCCATATGTACTCACTCTGTTGTCTCACTCTTCCATGCCTGTCCTCTGGAAACTACCATCACTTCTGGCTTTCCTGGTATTAATGGACATTCCCTCCTTTCTGCCCTGTTACTTACTGGATTTCCATTCCTACCTTCTCTAACCACACCGCCCCTTCCTCATACTCAAATTTACATCTGAATGACTGACCCCACTTCCTGGTTTGTGGCCACCTCTTGTGCTGACCCTCTTCCACCAATAGGAGGCAGTGTGTAATGAGATCATGAATATTGCAGAAACCTCAGTGAGGTACTGCAGCACTTTGTCACGCCCTATAGACTCCGCCCACCGACTACTGACTCCTCCCAGTAAACACTCTCTCATCATTTCCCAGCAACCCCTGTCCCAGAGCAGCAGCCCTGAGCCTGGACGCATGAGTTGTGGAATGTAAGTACGACATGTCTCACTGTCATATCTTGGTTCTGTGTGAGTACATAGTTTTCAGAGTTTTCAATGATCCCAAAAATACATCCTGGAGAAGTCCACCACACCACTGTAAAACCATGTTTACAGATACACGCTGCACTTAACCCTGGGTTATTATCTTTTTAAACCTAGAGCTAAGTACACTTAAAACTTAAAACATAACTCTGGGTTATAAAACCTTAGAGTGCCTTATTCCAGGTTTGAGGTGCTAACACTGAATAGCGATGGCAAAGCTTGTAGTGTAAAATAATGCAGTACTTGAACGTTACATTGAGCCGCTTAGCAACAGACAGACAACCAATCGTAAACATATACAGAGTTTACCTCATAAATATTTATAAAATGTTTACTGCACTTTGTACAGTGTCAAAAACTTTAATGTACTGTGTTTTGCTTCAACATTTGAGTAAAAAATGAAAATGTTGACTGTTGACAGCAGATCCATTAACTGGAGTGAAGTTGAGACCATATTATTTGCTTTTGTATTCAGTGAAACTATCCAAGCATTGTTGACATTCAGTGCCAGCTAGTTTCCATGGCGCTCCGCCAGATGAGCAGTGAGGCATCTTATGAATGCTGTTGGGTCACACAGACAAACAACATACAATGCTTTCTTCATTAAAGCAATTTTTCTATTTTTAAGCTAAATTAAGGCAGCCTATACTTGGGTTGACAACTGTGTAAATCTGAACAAGTTGTTACATTTGGTCATTTGGTGGGATTGTTCTCAGTGCTGTTCAGTGTGTGATGACGTGTTGTGCTCTTCTGTAGATTTCAGGCCCTGTACAATTATGTGCCTCAGAATGAGGATGAGCTGGAGCTGCAGGAAGGAGATCTGGTCAGCGTCATGGAGAAATGTGATGATGGCTGGTTTGTGGGTATGTGTCATTGCTCACAGTACTGATTCTCCTGAGAGTCTCATGTCTCATAAAAAATCAATACCTACAACACTACAACAGTGCTAATAAAGCAGTCTGTCTTTGACTATTGATATCAAGCTCTGTTCTATATAGTTATATAAGTTATATGGAGTATAAAAAAACCCATTATGAGGTTATGGGGTGCAAAAATTCAGGATTTTGTTTTTTTTTGTGTCTTACACAGTTCTAAAGTAAAATTTCCTGGATATTTTCATTGGAAAATGACAAAAATACTGATTAAGAAAATGAATGAAAGTGTGATCCACATTTTCTTCATCTGTACTCCAATGCAGCATATTTAATACTTTTTTTTTCACAGACACTAAGATTTCTGTCGTGTGCATTTTGGCTTCTCTGTGCAGGTACATCAAAGAGGACAAAACGGTTTGGCACGTTCCCAGGAAATTATGTGAAAGCTGTTAATTTGTGACATGACATCATGAGAGAAATGATGATGTATGAAGAGATTCTAGCGCTATGCCTAAATCAGCCTGACCTGTTTGGGACACTCATGGTGTATTGACATCAAATCTTCCCCCATCAAAATTTGATCTTGCCCAGGTGAATGTCCAGGTATGTGATTAGTAAGGATTGCGGAATGTCGACAAGGAACACATACTTCAAACTGTCCTACAGTGGCATGTTCTGGAAACACTGAACATCTAACGTAAGAGTGACGGACTTCACCAGTTACATGTACATGTTTTGCTTTAGATTCAGCTAAAAACCATTATTTAAAATATCTCGTCTTGATGATGAAAAATGAATGATGAGTTTGAGTGAATACGTTTACAGCTGCAGTTTGTACTGAAAATGGTGCAAAATACTTCATCACATACCTGACATTACAAAACTAAACAATTTAGTATTATACAATTTGTTTTGCAATAAATGCAGACTTTCAGTGTGACCGTAAAGTATGACGGTGTATGGAAGGCATCTGAAGGCGACTGTATTTAAGGTTACTGGGATGATTATTGCTCAGAAAAGCTTTGAAGGAGAAACAAATGTTTAACATGGTGTTAAAAAGTGTTGGTATTAAATTGTACACTTCCATTGCTTTTAAAAACGAATGCAGATTGATGGAACTCTCTTTTAAAGAGTACAATTTAAATGCAAGTGTGGGCTTGAAATGGTCTCAAAGCATTGGAAGAGTCTATTGGAACATTCATTTCAATCAATGTATTTGACAATGCAAGCAAAGCAACATTCATCAAAGGCTCATTAAAATGATTTAAGCTTTCAATCAGTGTTAGTCATGTCAAGGAGGTTATTAGCCTCATATGAAGTTAAACAGCTATTTAAATGACAGACCTGAAACCTATAGTTTTGATGCGGCACGCTTTTGCAGCACTTAACCACACTTACACATTTTAATAACATTGTAATGCAACATTTCTGTTCAATAGATTACAATCGAGTGACCAACTCACAAAACTCACAGATCTAAGTACAAGTTTAGAAACTGATAACCAAAAATTATTAAGCTTTGTTTGAGCACTATGTAGTGTACTAAAATGAAGGGCTAAAACTAATTCCCACTAAACCGAACAGAACATATGTTAAGATGATTCTGACTGTATGCTTTGCTCAAACATACTATTTATTTGCCTGAGTGGTGTATATTTTTTATTTCAGTCATTCATTTTTGATTTTGATTGAATATCCTAATCCAGGTACCCACTGATATTACATAGTGTTTTGGCTGGCAACATGTGACATTGTTTGTGTGCTGGGATTGGACGATCCATATAAGCCGTACCTCATTTTCAAAGTGCCACTTACAGTAGAGGATGCTAAATCTGGATCGTTGTGTTTGCTTCAATTGATTAGCATTTAGTCTTCCTTGCCTGAATGTAGTTAACATCTACTCTGGTTGTAGATTTGCTTTTGCTTCCATTTAAGAGGTAGTATTACCAACTAGAAGATCATGGCTGGTTTTCGTTTTTCTGTTGATCCTCTAACAATGTGGAGGGTTGAAACTTTTAAAAATCGCATTGCTTTATGAATCGCCCTTATAGTTTTATACGGTCCATTCCATTTAATGCCAGAGTTTGTGCTGCTGGAGCACATGAGGATTGTACGCCCTCGGTAGAATGCGTATCTTACACTTGCCTTCCGTCCCATTCATAAAGAGACATAGGAAAATCTCATATGGGCAGAAACACATCTTTAAAGAATATTTTCTAGATTTTTTTAATTGGTGGTTGTTGCTAAAACATTTGTCAAGAAGTAATTATACAGAAGATCGACAAGAAAATCCAATAGTTTTGAATTTGATCCTGAAAACGTGTTTTGGCCTATAGTCACAATATAGTGTAGCATACATGAATGTAGTGTTCTGAGTGAATATGTAACTTGGAATATGAACAAAGTTGAAATTCGAAGTTTTCTTATTCTATCAGAGTTGTAAATATGTACAAAATAAGTACAAATGAATGAAAGTGATTGAAGTTACAGCGACCTCTATAAATATTACAGTTTATTTTATGAAGAATATTAGGAAAGCACAGAGATTTGCCTAACTCAAGCAATCTCAGGAGTGAATGAGTGATTCTCACACTGTGTTGGGATATAAATGCCTTTCTCATGTCTCACAGCTTCATTCGACTGTGCCTCATTTTGTTTTATTTCCTGCGCAGAGGTAAACGCATTAACATACTGTAAGTTCGTGACAGAAAACAATTACCAAGTCCTTTACTGCAATCTCAGAAGTTATTTAAGAGTGTGAGACAACACCTGAGATGTGTAATGTACAACTACTTTATGATCTGTATGCGACGGCGCATTTTGCATTTTTGTTTGTTTGTTTTGGTTTATTTGCAGTGCTGTTAGTTACAATGAATTTAAACACTATTTACTGCTGTGATTTCCTCATTATGCAATATTTAATAAACAATATTACAGCTTTTGACTGACACGGTTTGTTTATTTATCATCATGTGCACAGACTCACCGAGTTTCAGTTTAATAAAAATTCCCTCACCAAAGAAACGCCATGAAAACGAGTCATTCATTACATTTAAATACCTGAAAGGTATCACTGAAAACCTTTTGGGGTGAAAAGTAATCTGTTTAGTTTTCAATGTGACTCCATGTTAATGTTTTCGCTGTAATACAAATGTCAGGATGGGACAGTCCCAGTCACCATTTGTTTTTCTTGCATATTTCTTAACAAAGTAAAAGTAAATGGGGAATGAGGCTGTCAGTCCTTAATATTCTGTCTGAAGCCATCTGCTGTGTTCCACAAAGTAAATTGGAACAGAATTTACATTATTAATAACCAACATATGAATCTATTGCAATACCTCCTAGTACCGCATAGAGGCGCTAGAGAAAAGGAAATGTGTTTTGAATTACGACGCCGGTAGAGACGCAAACAACTGGCAACTAATAAGAGTGAACCGGACACGTACCTGGAGAAATAAGCAACAAATTGTACATATAAATTAACTACCCCTGGAAAATAGTGAAGGCTTTCTAATGAAATACATGCACAAATTAGGCCTTAATAAAAATAATCAAACAATAACAGCACTCCAAGCACGATATGACGCAACACAAACTCAATAACGCATAAACATGAAGGTTGCGTGGTACTGTTCATGTCCCTGGGGTCTTAAATGTTTGCGGTTAATGTGTATTAGAGGAAACGAAAAAATTAAGAGAGGAGAAACACACACAGTAGGACACTGATTATGTGACACTGAATCACTGCTAAATCACAATTAATTTTCTCCAGCCGCGGGTGGTAAATTCTGTTTAATTCTCCAAGTTATTTAACACCAGTTGTGTTTCTACTGTTTGTTCACTGAAAATTCTGATGTGTGTAATTTTCTTGATAAAAGATAATACGTAAATGTTGAAACAGTAGGAAAGCTGTAATGTAGAGATCAATAAATGTTGGTAATAACTTTTTGTGCAATGCAAGCACTCTGTTCTATTTAATTTATGTACAGGTGCAATTCAATCCAAATTAAGAAACTTTCAATGTACATGGTAATTAAAATACATGTACAGTATTATTAACATGTTTCAAACCAAAACATCTTGTGTTGTTCTCCGGCTTGATTTAACAGAAATGTTATATACGTGAGTGTATATATATATATATATATATATATATACACAGTGTATTTACTATAACTCTTCATGATAAGTGTGTTTAAGGAGTAGACTTTAAGTTGCGTTTTACTCAGCAGTGACGACTCTTTTTGTCACGCTTATGTTTTGTTGTGCTTTTGTTTTTCCTGGTCTTCGTTTTGGTTTACTTCCTATTTTTTCTTATTTGGTCAGTTTCTTGTTCTTGTGTAGTTCTTATTAGTTAATTGTCATCACCTGTTGGCCCCTGTTATCTGCTATTTAAGTTCCCCTTTCCATTAAATTCTTTTTGTGTTGGTTATTGTTTGTTACGTTGAAGTTTATGGATTGTTAATATGTTGATGTATATGCCTTGCTGTAGAGAATATTTAAAGCCTTTTTTTTATTGTTTCGTCTGTGTTCCTGTGTTCCTTAGACCCATGACACGTTACACCTCTAGGAAGTGTTATTCTGTTCACACACACACACACACACACATACAGCATATTCTGCATAACCTGTATTTGCCCCCTAATTTCACTGATGAGAAAACACTATGAGGTAATAAAATACTTTAACCTGTATTGCTTGCTGTATTTACTTAGTACACAGCATACAGGTGGTGGGGTCAAAGCCTTACCTTTAAGCTTAAATATAAATTATGCTTAAGAAGTGTTTTATGTCCTGCAAATATTTAACTGGAGTTTCTACTCCTGCTTTGTTCACAAAAAAGGTTGTGAAACTTTGAGGCATTTTCTTAAAAAAATGGGTTTACACAAGCCACAAGTCAAACAGAATGCGTCTTAGCAGCTTGGAAACTATTAACCAGAGGAAAAGTTTTAAGGAGTTTCATGTCCTGACCTACTTCAGCTCTTGTAGAGTTCACTTAAAACCACAGAGGAGAAACTCACTGCATAATGTTTATCTTTAATAGTTAAGAAAGCACACTTTTGTCTCACTGCTGGGTAGTTATTGTAATGTCGACACTGTGCTTTGTGCGGTGCTTTGATCTAACGGCACGCCGCTGATCAAATACAGTAAAGGCATCCAGGCTAATAATCTTATTTTTTCTTTTGGAGTCTGAATGATTGATCAAAACATGTCAAAATCTTAATTGCTGCAGAGATTATGCACTCAGCGGGGGGTCAGGAATCAGTATAGAATAATTAGCTTCCTTTACACTGATGAGAGCAGAGGAATTGTTTTTGCACAGGCAGAGAAGCTTCACAAAGCCCAGAGATTCCTCCATGCCTTTGCTCCACTACGTAGTTATGATTTAAATAGATTCTCCTGTTTTGTTATGCAGTTGAAGCATAATTACAGTAATCTAATATTACAAAGACACAAAAAGCATTTGGACACGCAAATAACACCTGACATGTTTTAATCATATAAAAATATTAAACACAGAGTAGCATCTGCTAACAAATTTACAGAAATAAATACATCTCTTGTTTTATAATATTTTAATATTTGAAAATGTAGCAAACCCTTTTCTGTGAAAGAGTAAAATTGTTAAATGTTGTTTGCAAAAATTGGCTTTAATATATCAAACCAAGTATTAATTATTATATTAATTATTTTAAAGACAATATGTATTTGTTATAAGTTTTCAGATACCCACTGTACATCTTCTGTAAGCTTTTAATGATTTTCAAATTTTTAGTTAATATATGAACAAAAATGCTTGCACTTTTGTTATAGAACATGGAAACATTGACTCTATGTAACATACAGCCAGATTTAAACACAAAAAGGAAACAACAAATAAAAACAGTGCAGCTGAGACATACTAACTAGGAACCATTTATTAAAGTTGCGTTTTCCGATACAAAATTCAACTTCAAAAAAATAATGATATTATTTATCTTATAGTCCCCATAGCTGGAATAACCAAACAGCTTTCCTTCATTTCCATTTCACAATCTCTCCACTGCTCTATAAACACATGAGAAGCAAAGACAACCAGCGATTTCAGTAGATTTGTGATCTTTGTGAACCACAGCACAAATCTTTTTAAAACAAACACATATATATTGTTATAGTCAAGTACCACGTATTATCCTGCACAAATAAAGACAAGAAAGGACATATTCAATTGTATTCATTTTAATAAATTTGTAATTTTACAAATGTAATTAAAGTTGCTTTGTTTAAATAATGTAATACTAACTTATGATTTCGTTATTCTATAATTTCTTTCTATTATATGATTATGTTCATTCTAATAAAGACTTTCAAATGAGACCCTATTCCAGCCTGATTATACCAATTAACAATTTATTTGTGAATATGTTTTATATTAATGATTCTTATTTATAATGTACCTTAAATATTTGTTTACTTGATCATCCTATATATTACTTATATCCTATACTTGTTACCTCTAGAGATGTATAGTACAGGTTTTATATTTAATAAGTTCTGACGAATTAAAACAAACTAACCAAATGAAGTAAAATTGTAAACGCATTTACCTAACTGACATAAAAGTCTCAAAAAAAATATACCTAAAAAAATACTTCTGACTAAAAGACATTGGAAAAATGCTTTCACAAAACAAATATGTAATTATTTCAGCGTCTCCATACACAGGTTTTAATCCGCAGCACAGAACGTCCCCGTTTATGGAGGTCCAGGCCATGCGTGGTGTGCTGAAACTGGCAGCTCAGGCCCCTGTGGGGACACAACAATAGCCCCTCCACCTCAATGCACTCTCTCTCTCTTATGTACCGCAGTGAGGAGTTTGCAGCTGCACTGGCTGACTTCCCTGCATTGCACAAAGAAAACACAGGAGGACACTGCAGTAAACTGGCATCAACTGATCATTTACTTTTGCTGTACCTCAATTAATAGCTTTTTTGCGCTATTCATTTTTATTTAACATTAAAATGTGACTGTAAATACATAGATACTGTCTATCTCTGGGATGTCTGATTATATTGTCTTGAGAGTATGTGATGTATGTATACAGTTTATAAAGCACACAGTCAGTGTTCTTTAAAATGTAGCAGGTCACCCAGTGAGCAAATTAAAACCATGTTGATTCAGTAAAACTGCAAAAACTTAGCTTTTTTAGTCTACTTAAAAATAACACAACTCAAGACACTGTATAATAATCAGACTAGAGTCAAATGGTTTTGTTTTGCGGGAGGTTCAACAACTGATCAAATAATCATGAAGCGATACCATCAAAACAAAGAAGGCACTCTTGCAGTTTTCTTTACCACAGAATGTGGAGAACAACAGCCCTCTACTATCATTCCACACACACACCTTATTATCATCTGCCTACTGTGGCAGCCCGTCGGATCCTTCCTGTCTCACAAGCCAATTAAAATGACTGGCAATAGTGACATCACATCACATTCTGGTGAAATTTGACATTCACTGTGTTTGGTTATACAAAATCTGATAATAATAGCTGCATGTGGGTGAGAGTAAAGAGGTAGAAATAAAAAAGTAAGCCAAAACAATATGAACATAAATTACATAAAAGAACAAACACAAATAAAGGGGTAGAGACACAACAGGGACTAAACAAATGGCTAATGAGAATATTCAATTCACACATCTGTTCAATGTAAAATAAAATATCATATTTAGCCATGATTTGATATTTGTCTATACACAAACAACAGCCTATTTGTCTCTAGCATTGTAACAGTCTATCATCTATTATTAAAAGCTGACTAATGTTTTGAATTCTGAAGAATATGAATGCCTCTCTTTTTTCATACAATGAATGTGAATGGGGACTGACTGGAGCTGTTGCACGTCTCTACAGTTCTCTGTATATTGAAATATTGATTATAGAATATTGAAATATTCTCTTGAAATATTCTTTCAAGACACACACAAAAGAAATTAAGGCCTGGAGCCGCGTGAGGGTACATCATGACAAAAGTTCTGGGTGAACTATACTGTATCCCTTTAAGATCATTTAGAATTGAAATTATTCTTTCTGATAAATGTTCATTTCAATGTTCCAATGTTTCCGTTCTGTTAATTTCAATCTTTCTACCACAGTTCTACCACTGCCAGTTGAGATCTATTACTGAGATATGCCTGTCTCTAATGACAGGTGATTGGTTTCAGCTGCCCTGCACTTAATCTTATTCTGCAGCTCTCTCTAAAAAGGTGAATCTGTGTTATTGATTAAACAGCCCTCCACACACGACCGGGCAGTTGATATGTGATGTGATGTGATGTGACATGCTAAAAAATATTCAAAACAGCTTTGCTGACTCTTTTATCATAATTATGCGTAAAGCTATTATGACCTGATATTAATTAAGAGATGACATAGGACATTTGTATTTGTAAAAATTCATTTATCACACTGCAGGGCCATTTACATACATTACAACAGTCAAAGGCAAAAAAGTTGACCAGATATAAGACCTAAGAAGTACACGTTTTTATACAGTTATAAAAATGTAAGTTAAAATCTTGATTTTGATAAAGTAAAACCATGAACATTTTATGCATCAACAACCCCGCCAAAAAATAAGCAAGCAATCAAGTGTTATTTTCCAAAATGCATTACACAAAAAAATCAAATATGTACACACTCCTGAAGGTAAACAAGCACGCATGCATACTCACACACTCGTGAGGATTAGGGTCAAAGATACCTTGCTCCTAAGGAAAGAGAATTAATCTGTCTAAGGTGAATTTGAGGATGGACTCTCCGTGTCCAGTGCAGGACACTGCGCCACTTCTGTTGTCTGGCACAGCCACCAGATCCTTATCACTTATCAAAGACAGAAGGACAGCCAGAGTCAGACATTAATATGTTACCTCAGGAGAAAACACTCTGACAATTGAGTATCGATCCGAGTTGACACCATCATACCAAAACGGCTCATTCAACCGATGTGCTGGTTCAAAATTAATGTGTACCGTGACACTGAGATTATCAGTGTCCTTTATCTTTGATCTGGCTCACCTACGACAGGAGAATCTCTGACTCTTTCCACCATCTTGTTTCTGATTCCTTCGGTGGAAGTAGCACATGCCACATTGCCAAAACTATCTAAAGCTACTGCTCCAACTTTCATGACCACTGTAATTATTAAAAAACATTCTGTAAGGCTGAATAATACATTTGCCCTGAGATTTTTTCCTCAGATTTGTAATTTCAGACATGGTATTTTCAAAAGGTACTAAAGAGCATTATTATTCATAACACTGAAATGTGCCTCCAGCTGATTTCCTCTCCCTCACACAGACTTTAGTTCTGGAATTTAACTTAGATTGGTACATTTCTAATGTAGAAAAATGTACAAGCCTCTGACTTCTAATTTTAGCCTCTGCGCAATTACATTTGCTTCTTTTGGGTTTTTCGGTCATAAAAGCACATTGCACCGCCCTGGTGATGTGAGAGACACGCAGCGGCTAATGACAGCCTCACGCATGCTTTTAAAAGTGCCGGCGCACCCGAAATTGACTCATCATCATCCTCTGCCTGTCAACAAAGGAAGTGAGTGGGGAAAAGTGCCCTTCGCTGCTCTGAATCACTGCGCTTCTCTAGAAAAGTACACTCAGAGCAATTGCTGGGAAAGTGTTGTATCAGCGCTGATGTTGCTACAGACGTACATGAAAAAGACAACATGGTTCTTATAATCTTCTTCACCAGTTCACTTTAAAGAAAACACAACAGAAGGAACAATGTGGGATAAACAAAGACCCGTGTATTTTACAGATTTTATATCCTGTGAAACACTGATTAGGGCATCGGCGCTGTGGAAAACAAGCATGTGTTATGAGTTTGAAGCCGTAGGACAACGGATCAAGGTAAAATTAAAGAAAACGGCACACGTGTCGTTCTCCCCTGGAGAAATGGGAGTGCAAACAAGCTTCTGGGGAAGATTAAGCGTTGGAAGCAGCTGGCGAAGAATCACATGTCAGGTTCCAGAAGCGAGGCATCAATCATTTTTGACAGAGGCTTGATTGCTCTTTTGAATCACCGCTGATACCTGGATCTTGCTCATCGGTTTAGGTGAAAACGGAATTTAAAAGCAGCTTGATGGCGGACAGTATTTCACACTTCAAAGTGATCGCAGAGTTTCGCAGTAAATTTTTGCACATTCATAAACAACCTAATGAAGTGTGCAGACACCGGAATTAGTTGAAGTTCTCATTCTGTAGAACAGGTGTCTGTCTCAGCTTTTATAAATGTACAGTATACACACTTCACACTGTTAAAAATTGTAAAATACACATTTAAAAGTGCTAATTTTTAATTTTAATTTTTAATTTTTTGTAAAACATCTACCAAATCTGGGCTTAATATGTGGAGACAACTATACATACGCATTTTGTAGCATAAACAAAAATGTACGAACACTAAGCATTAATCTGTCTGGGCAGCACAAAGATCCAAGCAATAGTGACTAAGCCAACGGCGCGTTTGTGGGGCGGGTCTATCTGTTTGGCTGGCCAATGGAAGATGGGTAACGTTCAGGGACGTTTGGTTTGACACCACTTTTGGAATGTGGTGTTTTTGGAAGTCTTAATTATTATATCGCTTACCTCCAAAGATCAGGCATTAATCCGGTGCAATGGCCGTTGTATGTATTGGGAGCCCTGACACACCGGTAGCTGTGATTATATAAAAGCACAGTCAAACCAGAGGCAAGCTGTATAATCACCTAAATGAAGGTGGAGGGTAATTGAGTTCTAGGGGCTGTGAGCCCAGTGGCTGTGATACAGGGTCAACAGAGGCACACTATCAATAATGAAGCTACAACAGGGAGGGATGAAAGACTGTAGCTCAGCCAACTGTCACTTAGCACCTCCACAGCACTATTTTTGCACACTCCCTCGGGAGCTGGGGTTACACCCTGCCACGGCCCTGACTCCACCACCACTCAACGCTCAGCCTGGGGAAGTGAAGGTGGCAGGTAAAGCCTGTACAGAAGTAACAGCACTGCATGAAAGCCTTAGGGAACGACCTGAGCTCTGTACAGGGGCAGCATGTGAATGTGTTGCCGTTCTCAGCCCATGGCCTCAATGCCAAGAAGGACCACTGTTCCCCTGTCCATAGAACATACATCACAGGGCGTACAGTAAGCGAATATACGGGTAAAGTCAGAGTCATAAAATAATTGTAAAAGAAGCTGAAGGACTTTCAAAAAGATTTTAATATATTAATGAAACAGCAACGTTTTGTTATTAAATCATAACATATATTTGTTTATTCTATTTTGTCCACTTACACAGTTAGTCAAAGTTTTAGAAAAGAGAAACAAACTTTTGACCTCCGGAAGTTAAAGAATTTTTTCCAAGTACACTGAACTTTTTTCTCAACAGATGAAAGGAAATTTCTCAGACATGACCCTTTTAAACGACCACTACCTCCAAAACACAACTTAAGATACATATAAAAAAGCACTCGAAGGAGGTTTTGAGGTTTTGTACAGGAAAAATCTTTACTTTAAATGCTTTCTCAGCAAGCGCACAAACACATCTTTCTAAAACTGCTGTTGACAATTTAATCTAACTGTAAGGTCAAAATCACACTGAGATCAAGTGTGTCTGAGAATTGGCAAATGGAAAACATCTTAGAGCACTACAGCACACAAAAAAATTAAGGTTGGCAAACAGCAACAAATGGAAAATTACCCACCATTGTGAGCTGAAGGGCTCCCTGACGCCAGCAAACTTCTTGTAGCGTTCCCATTCCTTCCTTTCTGTCTCTGTAACCAAATTATGAACCCCTGGAAAACCAATGTGTTCTGCAAACATGTTTACCCCTCCATCCGTCAACATGACGTGATCTGTCTGTTTAAAAAACATTAAAAAAGAGTGAGTTATTAGCGGTTTAAAATAGTGTGTTTGTCCACAGGGGCCCCTGCAAAGAGATAAGATATGATGTTACGTTTAAAGCAAGAATTCAAATGTGAGATACTTAAAACACAAAATAATGCTTAACCACGTTCAGTACACTAATCAGATTACATCACCAATCTCATTTCATAACAGACACTTTTGTTTTTAAACTGCTGTCTCACGATTGTGGATTGTGATGGTCTCCTGCTAATTAACAGAGAAAACAATTAAAATAGAGCATTCTCTGTTAGCTGAGAAATTTGGGTTAAACAGTAAGTACAGATGTGGTCCCATGTAGATGATACAAATGATTTTAGCCATTACATCTTTAATAACAATGTTTGGCAAGCTTATAGTCAGCCACTGCACTGCCAAGTGTACTAGATTACTAAATCAGTATTAGCTCAGCGTTTGCAGTCTAATCCCTGGGCCAGCAATTCCTTCAATGAACAAAGATGATTACTAAGTAATCAAAACGATTAGTTAAAAACAGCTACACTGCAATCTATATCCCCATCGCTTTATTTTTATATTTAGTATAAACCAACACGTGGAACTGATCTTAGGTTATAAAGCCTTTAATAATACAACTGAATCTCTGTATGAATCTCTAAAGAGCATCACACTTAATTAGACCATAACTCTGGTTTAGGAAACGTTTAAATATTAGGGTGGTTATTAATGTGATTTTTCTTTGTCAAACACTGTGTATTTTAGACGCACAATCCAGAGCATGAGGTCAGTGAAGCCTGATCACAGCATTGATCAAGAGCTGATGAATTTTTAATACTGGCCATTACAGAGATCTGCCAATCCCCTGTAAAGCCAAGGTCTTTGGGGGCAGTCAAGACAGGTGCTGCAGCTAATCAATTCTCATGTATTCCTGGGGTTTTGTTTCCTCCATGTCCACTCACTTGTAAGGTGAACTCTGTGTTTTTGAAGTGATAGGGGGTCATTGAGCATTAACTATTTGGGTACCTAACACATCTCATACTAATGGACATTTTAAACGAATGCATAGATTTTATTCCATCTGATGCAAAATATCAAATCTAGTGGCTTCATCTGTTTTCAGAGGCTGTAACTTCTCAGAACTAACTTCACTTTCTGAAGCATTTGTAGCATTATTTTTTCAACAACTGTATGTGTGTGTATGTATGTGTGTGGGGGGAAGGGGGTTGAATATGTGGTTTGTGAGGACACAAATGTGTATAATGACATGTATAACAATGTAAACATGGTTTATGGGGACACTTCCTGTGTCTTCATGAACCAAATCGCTTAAAATTTAATACAAAATGGTGATTTTTTTTGTTAATTAAAAATGCCAAACGTTTTCTGCAAGGGTTAGGTTTAGGGGACAGGTTGGAGTTAGGGGATAGAATATACAGTTTGTACAGTATAAAAACCATTACGTCTATGGAGAGTCCTCATAAACACACACAAGAGTCTTTGTGTGTGTGTGTGTGTGTGTGTGTGTGTGTGTGTGTGTATAATGTATAAATAGAAAGTACGAAAAGGGAAAAAGTGTGTCTTAATTTGATGGCTCTAGATCTGAGAACTTCATGGGGAAATCAATCATGCTATCTATGCCATTTCAAAGAGCACTGATTGAAATCAATCTGAAAATCATTCAGCATTTCTTTCCCTTTGAGTCTGTCATCACAAAGCTGCTAAAGAAATGACAAGAAAAAGCTTTGTAGGCAAGAACCCACAGAGGTGTCACTTCACCTTTGAAGTCGACATTTAATCTGCTTTTAATCATCATTTAATTAAAAAGAAAATTTTGGGTATTTCCAGCCTTTGCTGGGTTTTAAATTTAATCTTCAAGGATATTTCTAAATAAGTCTCTCCTGATAAGAGCAGATATTAAACACTGGGAGTCTCATGTCCTTGTGAATTGACTGTGCGTGTCAATTTTAGAAAAATCCATTTTTACACCAACAATATCATGTTGTCTACAATGATCAGTTGGAGTCAGACAAACGCATTTATGATCTGATTTCTCATAAAGGAACTGAATCTGAATTGAATCTGAATTTGTATATAGAATTGTAGGAAATCATCCGGAAAATCAGTTCCTGTATCACATATACAATACTTACAACAATACAACGTATTTACAATGTAAAAGAAATGACTGTAGAAAACATACCTCAGCA
>JAZGTI010006654.1:0-23013 GCA_036877585.1 Botia kubotai | reverse complement strand
GGCCGCTTTTGCAGTCAGTGTGACAGCTCCATTAGTGTAAACGACAGTGTTGATACACCCTGAAACAACCATACCTGGTAAATAACATCAACAGCCTCTGAGAAGAAAGCTTTTGATCCTAAATGGACATGCTTAATGGTAGAGACTTCATCTTAGTTGTTAACAGCAGTGTGTATTGAAACATATGATTGTCTGCACTATGCTCTTGTAATGTGGTAGACAGGAAGTCAAGGCTTGGCTGGTTGGCCCCTGCTGGTGGATGTTTAAGCCACATGTTGTACCAAATTCTTTCTCCTTGACATAGCTGTACATACTCTCTCTCTCACACATTTTGAACGTTCTTCTAATTTTTATAATAACTTTTTTATAATAAATTGTTTTAAGTAAACGTTCAGGAAATGTTACCTACACCTAAAATTGTTTGCTGGGCTAACCCTAGTTCATACAATTACAAAAATAATTACAAAAAAAGTAACGATTTCTTAGTTTTCAGCAGAGAAGCAAATCGCTGGCCCTCTCCACGTTTCACGCAACTCAACATTACAAAGATTTGAAGCAAGCTCACACGTGGATTTACATGCAGTGCAGCGTGGAATACAAACCAAAACCTCTGATTCTGAGGGTTAAAAGTCGTCCATGTTGAGACGACCCTTAATATCCTTGACTTGAAGCTCTCGAGAACGTCTGTGTGGTTCTCGCCTAAAGAACGTGTTTCATGTGTAAGTGTAAACATGAGACTGCGTGGTGTGCTGGTGCATCTGCGCTTTGTTCCTTTGTAGAGCGTGTTTTTGTGCACGGTCTTGCTCCCGGCGATTCTTTGGCGGAACGAGATAGCGCTCTGTTCACCGGTGGAAACCGAAATCGGATGAGAGGGATTTGTGTAGGTTTGGTCATGCGTATTCAATTTAAACGCGACTTCAGCAAACCAGTTACTGGTTTAATCTTACAAGGTGCAGCCGCGAGAAAACACATAAAACGAAACCAAACAAACAGGTAAACAAAGAACCTTACAAATAACTGCTCGAAAGCTCCGCATTATAATTAGATCTGCGCTTGTTACTTTAAGGAAAAACATAGCACAAGGTTTTCATGCCTTCTGGTTCGCTAGTGTTTTATATTTGCAGAATTAAAAACACTGGAAAAAGGGGACAAACATTCATAAACTGTGTTTTAAATAAAACAGGTCATGATTGCTGGCGTCGCTTATCAGCCTGTCTGTGGAGCCTCCCTAAATCATCTCCATGTTGGTCCTTATTGGGCCGTATTTGACATGTATTATAAGTGATTCTTCACTCGTCACTGATTAAAATGACATTAGCCGTGCTCGCCAGTTGTGAGAGCTCCTGAAAGACATTTTCCAAATCTGATTGCTGGGAGGAGAGCAGAGGCGGTAATGACAGTAACATGATTTTAGAAGACCCTCCGTTTGTCGGCTCCCTCACTCCGCTCCGTCTCTCTCCCTCGAACGCCCATCTGTTTTTGTTTGCTTATGCGTCTTATCTCGCGTGAGTGTGCCAATCGTGAGACATATAGAGAAACACAGAACGGACGTACGGGGTGGGAGAAGAGCTGAGAGATGTGTTTAAAGCATACGGTAATACTCACACACACACAAACTTAACCCTCACAGAAAATAAAAAAGATGCATTTTTTTGTATAATTTATAAGCTTGTTTCCTCGTGGGGAGCTAAAAATGTCCCCACAAAGTCAAAACTTACTGGTATTATTACACTTGAGGGGACATTTGGTCCCCATTATGTAGTGAAAACCAGTACACACACACACACACACACACACACACACATATATTTATACTCATGGGGAAATGACCATGTTTCTTAGAAATCTCACAAATCCCCTTCTAAACTGGCAGCACCCAGGCGTACTTCTGCCCTTATCGCTTCAGCCGGGATGTAAATTGGGGCAGAGTCCCTGCGCTTCCAACCTGAACAGAAGTTCTGCTACCCTGCCCGCGTAAGACGCTTGCTATTTGAGCCAAACCAACCGTTAGCGCTAATGACCAGCAGGATTAATTAGTGCGAGTAGGATGGGCAGCTCGGAAAACCATCTCCCTCATTAATCCGCCTGCAGGTGTTCTCCTGCCACTCTCCCTCCATCTGCACGCACAGAAGATCGACGAGAAGCTAGCTCGCACCAATTCAATCATATTAGCCCTCAGCAGAAATCACAGCTCTGTAAGAACCTCCAGTGGAGGACAGCTGTAGATGTGACCACCATGAGACTTCACAACACAAAAAAATGAGCAAAATTGTGCTACCCCGGAGAAGTTTAGTGGGAAGTTAGCTAGTTTATATGCTAAGAGACCAGTGAGAGGTTTCTGCCCTGCTGAACAGGCCAGCTTAGATCAGCCAGTGGAAAATGGTATTGCTCCGAGGTTGCTCTTTCATAGCTCAGGAGACTTAATGAAGTTCTCAGTTCTGCTTCCTTTAAAGGCCCTGCTGGACTTTAAGCGGAATCAAAGAAGGAACTGTTATGATGTCGTTTCGGAAGTCGTTTCGTTGGTCACATTTGCTCATTTGTGTCTGATTCCATTTATGGGTTTTTAGTCTTGATAGTTAAAGATGCAGTAAGCGATTTCTGAGAAACGATGAAATCAACATCCAAAGAATTTTGGAAATAATCGCTAATGTCTGTTCTGTGTGTGTTGAAAAAAATATTTTGTTTGCAATTAGTTCTTGCTATGTAAATAGGACAAAAAAAGATCAGACCAATTACCTCAATGTCATAACATTCTCCTAACCAATCAGCAACAGGGGGCGTATTAAAAATTTAATGGGCAACACAACTTTAAATTAGTTTGACCCCAGCATAGGGGGTTGGGTTGCTAATGCAAATGATTAAATGATTAAAGGCCATCCAAAGAAAAAATATGAGAAAAACAGGCAATGAGTTGAACATCATTACATATCACACTTAAAAACACCCGGTCCTGCATTCATCGAAAACAGCACACAATCCCGAACCCATCACCAGACTTTCAGCTAACAGGAAACATCCTCAAAACATTGGCTAATGTTCTCTAAAAGTTCTCTTATATTTATCAAAAAGCATTCCTGCAGTAATGTTAGTAGAACATTTTTACAACATGTATCGAATATATCAAAAATGTTATTTTCTAAATAGTTAGTGGAACGTTTTTAAAATGCTACGAAATTAAAACAATGTTTAAATAATGTTCTTATAACAAAGCAATAACTTTAATGCAATGCTTAAAAAAACTGGAAGCATACATTCCTAAACTTTTAAAGTAACGCTGTTACTTAATGGTAATGTTACGGAAACATTCTTACAACCTAAAATTGCTGGCTGGGTTTTAACGCTGTACTGTACGCTGAGGAAACTCGTATTCCTGATTCAGTCCGGCATTATTCGGGCTGAAGGAACGTCATGATATGGGCCATTAACTGAGGCTTTAAAGGGGCTGTTGAAAGTGACCTGGTCTGATCTCCAAATGAAAACTAAATATGCTGCAGTGTGGACATCTGTCATGGGGAAGCGGGAGGAGGCTGTCAGACTCAGACTGCTAAATCAGGCCATGGCAAACTCCAGACTGTTTGCTAGCGAGCTTACCTAGCGATTTGCTTATCATCACTGGAGAAACATTTTTTAAACAAAAAGCGTTTTATAAACATGAAGAACATCTATACACAGATGAAGAAGTGTGGACGTTGGGGAATAGTCTGTTTTCTCTGTATTATTTCTTTTATTTAGTGCAGCAGGAGGTCAATTTGTTTCCAACACACACACATAAAAAGTCATTTCCCATCATGCATTGCCTGGATCCCAGTGTGGCAGGGCTATGCACCACTGACATGGAAATTCAAATAGACACGGATTAACTCTTTAAGCTTCAACAGGCCCCAAACCAAAGGACGAATGTCAGCCTGACAAAGAGAATGAGAATATGCCGTTAGCATGAGAGACATAAAAATATCACTCAAAAAGCCACTGACACGACCTTCACCGTGCTATAAATACAGTGTAGAACGATGTAAATCTGTGGATAACAGGAATAAAAATGAAGATAAACAGGTCTGTATTAATAGAATGTAGAAATGATCAAATATATGAGAACTATTGAAAGAAAATAAATGACTAAAGTGGTATTAGCTAGGTTAACGTTTATGCTAATGGAATTTGCTTCCATTTCAACTTATTGTGGCATATTAAACAGGGATTAGAGGATAAATTCACGCATAAACTTTCAAATGCAACACTCGCATAACGGAACAATCTGCAAATATTACAACTTACAATGTGAAATTATGTACAATTGTAAAATTAGGGGAGTCTTTGATGTATTTATTTTACTGTTTAACACTTTACGTGTGTTTTACAAACGCAATAAAACCCTCGTGATCATGTGATTGGCTAACCTAACGCATTTGTTTCCATTTGAATGATTGCATTCGTTAGCCAAACACATTTGTCAGTTTTAATGTAAACAACATGTCACAGTTCCATCACCAACTTCCAACTTTATTAGTATCAAACCACTGCTACAAAATTACATCAAACATGATGAAAATGAACTTGCATACGTACTATACACAATGTAAGCTTCAAAGTAATCAAAGTATATGAGTCATTTTTCTCGACGAATATCAATATATATCAATGCCACTTAAAGCCATATATGTCATTCCAATGATCTAGAGCCTAAAATATACAACTATACCCCTGGTGGCGAACGTATCTCCATACACATGAAGGTAAAGATGACCGTCTCAAAATTTCTCATCACAGAGGTTTCAGCTTCATGGAAAGAAGGAAAATAATACAGTCATCCCAATATGGTTACAATGTCCATTTTACTTTGTCACCAAACAGAACGAAATGAAACAAACGAAAATGTATATACAAAAATAACCAAAGCCGTCCCTCTTCTGCTTTTAAAAACCACTCTTGTAAATTCGGCGCTTTCTGGCTGGGTGTCCCCTGTGTTCAATTACTGGCTGAACACAGTGAGACTGGTCGTGTCACTGGTTGATTTATTTCACCAAATAACTGCTTAAGATATGAGAAATGGCAACACAAATATGTCAAGCCTTTCAAACCAGCAAATAGCAAATTACCAGCCCAACCAACATTTAATGAGACATAACAGTGAGTGAATAACAAAACGCAGATGTGTGTGTTGGTGCCGATTCTGATAAGTGTGTTTGTAAAACTCTCTTTTTAAACTGATCTGGTTTTCCCATTCCAGCTCCTGATGAGTCTCATTCGACGCAGAAATCTCTGTTAAACCGTAGCATTATCAGAACCACTGCATCAGGGCTTGGCTAACTTATTTTCCAGCTCAGTGAAAATAACAAACAAGGGGTTTGACAAACACTTGATGAAAATAACAGCTTTTGGAATTCGCTCGTTCACGTTTTTGGCAGTTACTTTATTATCCAAGGCAAATATTTAGCGATGAACGTTTCTACTGGTTACGCTTCATTTGTTATGAGTTTCGTCGGTTTTGAAGGGTTTAACGCAATAGCAGTAAACCAAACGTGGGCTTCAGGAAGATTATAGTTTTTTTTGTTTTTTACAGTGCTGTGTGGAGTCAATTAAAATACTGCAAAACTGCAATTACAGGCAAGCGTTTTGAAAAGGACAGAGGTTTATGCAGATTACCGTCGGCCCCGCCAGAAAGCCGCTGGGTGAGAAAACGCTCGCAGCTGGTTAATGCAGCACTCTCCAGCCCTCCACAAAAATCATCCTCCAGAAACTGACAAAGGCACAGGAAGAATTTTTATTAACTGCCAGGTCAGAAGAATCGCCTCCCCTGGCCGCACACACAGCGCTCTCGAACTGACTTTCAAAAGAGATGGAGCTGAAAGGTTTTTAATCATTGGAATACCGCCTACCAGCCTCATTCTGTCTTGCCAGGAGCTCCACTCATGCTACGAGATGAAGGATCTTACACGTTGGTTATTTTGGCTTTTTCTGCTGTATACATCTGGCAACAGCATCCAAAGGCTCTGCTGTTAGGATTTTGTAAGACACCAGAAACGCTAACTCGCACCTTATGTGTCACAGCTGAATCGTGCCCACGTTCACACGCCGTGGACCTCCAGGTGTTAAAATGGAACCCATGTATGGACCACCAGTAGGTGAATCAACACTGGTGGGGTTTCGTACAGTAGATCTAATTATGCAAAATATTTCTGTTACTTGGAAACATGAGTAGCTTGAAAAATCATCCCTGAATATTAATGCATGTGCAGGGATGTAATTATTAAATAACAATTATTAATTATCATTAGATGTTCAGAGAGGAGCACAGTTGGCTGTTATTTACAAGCTGTAACTTTCAGGAGAGTTAAACATGCACGAATGCCTCCTGCCTGCTTTTGAACCCTTTTTATCTTGAGATCCACCTAACTGTTTTAATGATGGTTTAATGAGCTCTTTGTTGATGTTTCATTCATGCTATTTATTAAAAGAGCATGTGCTACTTTTTTTAAACGTACAGAACGTAACAAAACGTTTAGGCAGATGTGCCTGCCTAAAAAAAATGACCTTTTATCAGCTATGAATTTGGATTATTTTAGTAATTAATAAAGACGATATAACAAAGAAGTCAAAAGTACTGCAAAACACTGATATGTGATATATTAGTTAGATGCATGAAGCTTAGATACGACGTTTCACATGAAATGGCAACAGATCTGATTAATTAAATACTTTCAAAGGCACATTTTATACAGTACTGGCTTTAAAAGTGGTCTCGAACGGTATTTGGCGTGGATATGAAATGCAGAGAGTGTTTACCATTCAAAACTCCTGGTGTTACTGCAATGACGAAGACTGTTGTAAAGATCAACAGGTGCAATGATATTTTTAATGATATTATGATGGACAAAAGTGTCTATGAGAGCCAGGCCTTGGAATAATGATAAATAAATATCGAAATATCCACTTGATGATGTATGATGAAGTCTACAGTAAGCACAGAGATACGGGCGTTTATGTAAAATGAATACGACACTAACTGAAATAAACAAGAAACCCTTATTTGAAGTTATGAGTCATCGTAAGATTCTTGTCTTTCCTCTCGATACAGTCCAGTACATGAACATACAAGCGAGATGCATTCTGATGACTTAATATGTTTCTCTCATCATTTGTTAGGAATTTAACCCTGGTATTGAAAACGCCATAAAGAGCGCAGGAAATAAAACACAAAAATGTAAACTTGAACCCGTTGTCCAATTTGATCACAAATAAACCTTGAGCGTGAGGAAAATATTGCACAGAGCAGAAAAAATCCTAAAATGACTTTAACGTAAAAAATAAACACATGTACATACAGTAGCTCAACACATAATCCTGGTGTGGAGCACGTTTTTAAGTCAAAGCCGCCTCAAAACTGGTTTTGTTCTCAAATTATCGAAGTGGACACCCTAAAATACATATTGATTTTTGATGACATGCAGCACACTTATAATTTCTGCATATCATAGTAAACAACGAGTGTGTGGGAACAAGGGTAGAGGTTAAACTAAATCTAGTACCAGTAAGATAAAATGAATTCTACTCTCTTCGGATTTATACACACGTAACTCACTTTCTATTATACCGTTTGACTGAATTACACCCTCTGAATTAAAAGTAGATTATTTGATTACGAACGCTTCTTTTTCCTACTTGTCTGACAAGAATCAACAACAGTTGTGGCGTCTAAAATGAAAAACGACATCGTACACTATGTCATACTGCATACTTCCTTTAAAATAGTATTCGTTTACATGTGGATCCACACTTGAAAATGTCACGCTGTCCCCACAAGGAACTGCTTCCCTAGTTGAAACTTTTTCAACTGACAAAATCAGTTAATTTATGTTAATACATTATAAAAATCCTGCAACCATAAAACACAGAACATAATCTATGAGGAATTTTGAGACAAATATATTTACTGGTGTAAAAAACAATGATGATATATGAATATATTTCCTCTTTTCTTCCTCTTCTCCTCCACTTTGGATGGGCCTAATATATTATTTTGCATTCTGCCAACTGCGGAATGTCTTTGCTTTCCGTCATTTGATGCTTTATTTAATATAACAGTAACTGCAACACTATATTCACTGAATAATATTTTTCTATTCTAAAGCTCTCGTTTTTAGCATCTCCAGGGTGGAACCACTAGTGCTCTGTGACACTTCTTTGTAAGATTATAACATTTAGCCTTTTAATTCTAGGTTCAGGCCCAAATAAGCCAGAGTTCATAAACTATTTTAAAATATGTAAATTTGTTTTACACCCATTTACACTTTTATCCGGATTGCAACCTCAGATCACCCCCCCCCCCCAGGTAAAACCACTTTTGAGGAAAGACGATTATAACTAAAACATATATTCTAGAATAACTATAAAGGATTATGAGTTTCCTCTGCATATTTCAGTTCAATTCATTAGGATCTATTGCACAGAGGTCTAAACCACTGAAGTATGGCTGTCATTTTGGTCCACAAAATTATTCATTTTTCATTGTTTTCGTTTCAAGACTATTCAGCTAGTCAGCTTGTTCGCTTCACCTTCTTTTTTGTTTACATTCTCTCCTTTTCAAATCTTGACTGGATTCAGATGAGTTCAGTCAAAACCATATGATTTAAACTCTTTGCCTCTTTGTGATTGTGCAAATGAGACACAGACGTGGAGAGAGAGGTGGTGCGCTACCACGTCTTTCTGTTTTCAATGACAAAGATGCTAACGGCCCACACCTTCGCTTTTCCGAAGCGCGATTTACGCTAATTTGAGAGCGTTTCAAAGGAAACAATGTGTGCAGATTTACAAAGTCAAATAAGAATAAAAAATAATGGAACCCAAAGGGAAACCAAACAAAACCCCTAAAACCGTACGTATTTACATGATGACAAACACCACGGAACCAAATTACCATCCCAACATAAGTGACGCTGATTAAAATCCCTCGCGGCCTTCCGGACGAATTGTACCAAATTGGATCCAGCCATCGGCGATGTCAAAGGACCTTTAAAAGCTCAAAGGGTTCTTTACAGTCATTGTGTATGGCCGTCCCCAGGGCTAGTAAACGCTGACGAGAGATGAGAGAGCCAGGATCAGGTACCGGCAGGCCAGCAGGATGTCGGCGCCTCCTGTACTTCCATACGGAGCGGTGTTGGGTGCTGTAAACAACAGAGAAGAAACACATGCTGGTTACCAGATTCAGTCTCTCTTGGCAGTAAGTTGTTCTTTCACTCAAGCGGTACCTCCTGCCTTTCATCTGAACCCGAGTTCCCGCAGCCTGATTTACTCTCCCGAATCAAAACTCAGAACTAGCGGGACGGGATGCTTTAAATGGACGCCCCATGAATTTCGTTTTATACGTCTGTTGTATCTCTGTGATGTGATAATATCGCTTTCACTGTTGTTTCTTTACGTTTAGATGGCGCTTCAGATGGGTTTTTGACACGCACCCAAAATCACCTGTGAATTCAGTATTTGATGGATGAAACGGTACACAGCCACAACGTAACTAAACTAGATTTTTATATATTTTCTGAAGAGCAGTGCCATGATGCAAAGGTTACGGGTTGTTGCCAAGGTGTTGCTATGCAGTGCTAGGCGGGTTGTAGGTACTGAAGGTGCTGTAGGCTACTTACAGAGATTCAAAAAGGGCTAATAGTCAAAAGAGCCACACAAAAATGTGGCCCAACTGTAGGTTTATTTCTTTTTCATTTTATCGTCCACCAAATAAAAATCTGATTGTTGAGAAAACTGATAGCCTACCTCTCCTCAATAAGGTAAACTGTATCACTCAATAGAGAGGAAAGAGTTAAAAAAAACAATGTTTAATACTCAGAGTTGAGGTTTGTTCAAGTCCCAAACCTTAAGTATAAGCAGCAGTAAACACTGAGAGGCCTGTGCTGACGTTGGGCGTGTTTATATTTTCTCCGCCAGCACAGATTTTAGTGGCAGAAGGCCTCAGGTCTGTCCCTGAAACTTCAGAACAGGTGTGAGAGTGTACAGACATTTGTCTTCATGAGAGCTTGTTTCACAGCTCTGTTAATGACAGACACTGGCCTACCTAAAGAGCCAGTACAACACACACATGCACGCACACACACACACACGCACGCACACACACACACACACACACACACRCACACTAGRGTTACTGTAGTTTTATGCTTTTCTTTATTATTAGTTTTTATTAATATTTCGTTTTACTTCGTTTTTGTTATTTTATTGCTTCAGTTTAGTTTTATTGCTTGTAATTGTTCACTGGCTTTTATTTTGTAAATTACTGGTTTTAATTTTGTTTTTATTTTAGTTTGTTTCCACCCCGTTGAACTTACCCACACATCATATATCTATAACAACACACAGGAAGTGAACTCTGATTGGATGCCCAATACACGGCCGCTCTGCCTAATTGGCGGATTCTTTTTAATTGAATATAATTGATGTAATGAGTCGCAATTCAGACTTGAAAGATTAATCGAATCAAGACTATCCAAAACCGGCTGAAAATGTCAATTCAGATTATGTAGTGAAAGATCAGGTTTGTTAGTTTATTTTTTGGTTTATTTTGATTGATGAAAGCACTTTTCCTAGCTGCTAGTTTTTATCCACACAATAGTGTTTGTTAACCAGACACAAATATAGATTACTGGTGTGGTGAAAACTTGTACTACCATTCATTCATATCTGGTACATTTAATGATGCTTTTGTTGTTTGTGAATATGTGTATTGGCAGCATCTAATGGACTTATTCAGGTATGACTTGATTCGTGGTAATTGTTTCCCTGCACTCACAAAATACAACACGACCGAATCACAGCATCAAACAGCTTTTATGACAGTAATAACCGTGTTTTTGTATGAACGCTTGATAAAATAATTGCACAATGACGAGTCCTGCTGAATATCAAAAAACTGGATCTCACAGTTCAGATGAAAAGCCACACATCCGTTCCAGCTTTTAGGACTTCAAATTACAGGTGTTGCTTAAAAATGTATACCAAAAAATAGATTGAAATTACAGCCATGACCACACCACCTGTAATAGGAAACCAAAAAAACAGAAAAAACACGGAAAATGATGCAAATTGAGATGATGTGTGCGAGATGGTCGGGCTGGCGAGGGAAAACAACTGCAGCTCCGTTCCGTCTCCAACCAAAGCGCTGGATAATGACACAGTTTTTGCTAGGCAGAGAGAGTGGAGCCGGTAACCATGGAAACAGCTCACATCCTGCATTGGCCCCTTTGCCGAAGCCACAGAGTGTGCACTGTACAACCAACAGAACAGAATCGCTATAGAGGCACCTGCTATACAGTATCCCAGTATAAGCGCCGTTCAACAAATAACAAACAATGCCATATGGCCGATGAAAGGTAAAAGGACAAAACGCTTTATCCTGTAGCGGCTCTGCTTCATACATAACTTCCTAGTTCCCCAGTGGACTAATAGCGACTGTAAAAGTCAGTGATGATTTAGAGTCATGCCAGAAACATCCTATGAACCAGCAGTAATTAAGAAAGTAATTAAGAATTAAGGAAAGCACCGATATTAGACCTGTTTAATATCCCACTGCGTCTAAATCAGTCTGTTGTTGTGACGACGCGGGTTGTTAGCGCACTTACCGATTTAATTAACTCAACCCCCACTAACCAGACAGTCCCTGCCTTGTGACTGCTCTGCTTTGAGTCTGGAGAACAGAAATACAGTGTAAGACGAAGGTCTTGCCGTGGTCATCCTGCTGGATGAATGCCTTTAAGACCATACAGTATAAATGTATATATATTGGGATGCAAGAACACCAAGTTCCTCATTATGTTTGGATGAGGAACGAATCAGTCAGGCACATCTAAATCACGGTTTTGCATTTAACACTCCAGAGCTCGCGAACGTCTTTACGTGATTACAAAGAGAACAAGTACTATAACTCCTCATTATGATTGTTAAGGAATAGCTTAAGGCCACACAACAGAAGTTTGTGGGTATCTGACATACGAGTCTTCCAATTAAAGGAAATTGGAGGTCTATCTTCACTGTGTATTTGTTTTGCTTGATTTAGTTAACAGCTTAAGTCTTTTCAGGCATAATGTTGTGCCTAAAACGTGCGGTAACAACAGCGCGGTATAAGAGACGGGCTGCCACCCTATTATCAGTGGCTTGTTTCAATCCCACCACTCCTTTTAACTGGCACAAGACCCATCGTTAAGCTGCTTGATGAATCTCTGTCTCTTTGTGCGGGCCTTACATTATGATAAAACCAGTACGTTATAATTAGACTACTTCCACACTTTCCATTACTATTGTATTATTACAAAACCGATTTATCCAGGATAGCTTTGGCCCTGGATGCTGATTGGTCGATAAAATCCACAATACAGTAACACTGGGACAAAAAAACTAATAGATGCTTATTATTTTTCTCGCAAAGCTTATATCTATATCTTTCTATCTATATGTGGTTTTGTATTATATAGCATTCTGTATGATAGTTGATAAGACTATCAACACACACACACAACACAACATATATATGTGTGTGTGTGTGTGTGTGTGTGTTTATAGTCTTATTACTTTTAGAAAACTGCTAGGCTGCTACATAATACAAAAACACACATACATATATGTATACACACACACACACACACACACACATGTATTGCACACAGTATATATATGGCACGTGTGAAGTCAAAACAATTGACCCATTCTGTTGTGTAACTGTAACTTCTGTCGCAGAATTGAAAATCCAGAATCATTTCTCAAAACACAAACCCAGCAGAGCACCGGCAACAAAGCATCATTATGAACAACTAAATGAAAGCAATCATCTCAATGGTGCTGATGTGAGGGTTATGTGAGGCTATATTTCCAGGTAATCTGCACAGACGATGGCTGGCTGCATCCTTTCTCTCCGGAGGGCTAGTCTTCTCTCGCTTCCAGAGACGAGTTCTGTGTCCTTGACCATCAATCAGCGGCCTATTGTTCCCTCGACTGCCCCCAGAGAAAGGCTCACCGAGCGGGCCTAAGCCTCTGCAGAGTCCTTGGCCAGCTAGCATAAATCTAGCATCTCCATTCGTGGATTTGACAAATACTCCCTTTAAGTTCTCATTCAGTGCTTCTGTTCTCCATATGATAAACGACCTAATTCCCTTCCAGTTAACATGAAAAACGTTTCGTTTGGTTCGTTTTGCTACAGAACAAACCGCGAGCAGGTTCACATTGTTTCTGTGATTTGTGGTGAGGAAACTTTGAGGTTTTTTTCCTCATCTGGGATGATATTCAGAAATGCAGTGAAAGAAATGAAGAAAGAAAGAAAATATTTAAATACTCATATACACTTATATTCATAGTGGTTCTTACAGGTACTTCAAAGAAACAATGAGACAACTGTTGTACATGTCCAAACAACATGATATCAAAAGGTGTCTAGATAAATACAATAAAAACAGAAATGAATTATAACAGTTCTGTACTGTTCCAATAAACAGAATTAAGCAGCAATGATGTAAACAATGTTTCAGCTCCCAAAAACGTTTCTAAAGTAAACAACAACTAACAAAACAAACCAGCATGCAAAATGAGTTAATACTGAACTGTTTTGAGTTCACCACCTAGTTACAACTTGAACGGGTGTTTTTATTCCACATACAAATGTGTATCATGTTTCTGCTTGGATAATGAGTTTGAAATCCTAGGATTATCCTGTATCCTGTATTATCATAAATGGGGCCTATGTACGATGGTCTGACGAGATAAAAATGATCTAATTTCTGATTCAGCGCTGAGTAAAAGCTCTTTTCAATATTGCACACAGAAGGAGATCACCTGACATGCTGGAAGTGAATAAAACTCAACTGCGCCTTCGTGGTCTTGAGCTCCACCTGAACGCGACACAACACTTTTTGACATGAGACTGCGGCAGGCAACGAGGAAACAACAAAAAGACATTTAGCTTCGCTTCTGATACATTTTTCTGCACCGCCGGCGAGTCGACTTTGTCAAATAGAGGCGTATTTTGTCTGATATTTAACTCTCCTCTATTCACTTTTGTTTCACAAAACCGAAAAGGCTACAGACGATATGCTATTTTAAAATTAAATTGTCGGCAAGTCAAACACATATACTGTCAGAAACGATTCATGGAAGATTCTGATTCGCTCGATCATTTGATCATTATACCAAGATGAACAGAACATACCCACAAATATTGGTTTCTACTAAAATTCTGTTTAAGGTCTGATTTCATCAAGATTCATAATTAATGCGAGGTCATAAAAATGGCGTACAATTTTAATTGAAGTGCATTTTAGGCATAACAGTTACAACACAGCTAATATGAAATATACTACCCCCACTGGTGTAGAGTTTATTATGCAATATAAGCACAGTTAATAAAAAAGTTATGTTAAAAACAATGAAATTATGGGTAAAGTTAAGCTGCAATCCGTGACTTTCACCTCTTTACTTTCATGTCTGTTTGAAATATTAAATTGCAGGTGACTTTAGGTACTTTTCATGTTACTTATATTAAAGTCAAATTAAGGTAAACAGCTAAAAATCAGCAACTTCTGTCATGTACTTCCTCAATAACTCATTTTTAACCAAGAAAACTTATGGACTGTAGCTTTAACATCTGCGGTGCATTTGAAGATTATCATGTGAACAAAATGCACAACAAAGCATGTTTAAAAAGCATTTTTTTCTTTGAACTCTGTCTATCATTGTTGCCTTCTAATCACTGTATGCCTCAAACATTAACACATGCAAATATAGTTCCGTTACACAAGAACAATACAACCCTGGATTCCCTCTGGTCCTGCGTCACATTGTTGTGCACAGCCCTGGGAAAACACGGATAAAAGAAACAGCTCCCGGAAGTGAGCCACATTCATCAGCGTTCCGGTTAGGTTATGCACTTCTCGGAGCATTAAGTTTACCTGCAGAATACTAAAAATCTATTCAATACATGTATGATTGCTTTATATTCTCGTCCCTCACTCTGGATCGTTGTTTGCCGACAGCTCTCACCGCTGCAAGACCGAATACAGGAAATACAAACCATTACTGCAAGCAAACAAACTGTATGTCGAAGATAAGCTACGTTACACTGTATTTGCCTAGCGGTTTCCAGGTGGATTTGATCTGATATCAGACCGCTGAAGTGTTTGGAGAATCTAGAAGACGCTGGAGCAGATGGCGTATCTCATGATGAAGTGAGCTAACCTGAAGTGGCGTCTATTTTGGCGGCTGATTCGAACCCGCAGGCTATATTGATTGACGGAACTGCTAACGGCAGACGTTCCCCACAACAACGACACGACTCTCAAAAACAGACACTTCTGCGCACACAAAAACAGCAGAACAGATCTTTCAAACGATGGTTATCACCATTATTTTTTTACTGTTCTATCCCCTCACGAACACTCGACACTACCTGCATGACTCACAGTGCCGCATAAATACCAAACTCCCCACAGTGACACGTGCACTTTAGCTTGATACGGATGCTGTCAAACTCTCATCGCTTCGGGTGTTATACCTCCATGTCTGAGCCTTTCTGGAAGGGTCAAAACGTATTGATCGGCCTTGCTTGATGATTCCTGACAAATTAGGCCGGGATATTGACCCTCTATACGACCCCCTCTGGCATCTTTGGTGCAAATTACACAGCAGCCCTGTCAGAAATAAACCCACCACTGGGAAAACCAGGAGCAAGCCAGAGAAACAAAACAGAGGCTTTTATAACAAGGCAATTTTGTGGTCAAAGCAGTAGTTTAGCTCTCAAACTGCGCATTAACCTCGTACTTTAGACTTGCTGTACTTACTCTCAGGGGGAAATTTTATTGCTCCAAAAATTTTGTTGCTCCTACATTTGATGGAGATTTGATGGAGATTCTCTGTTTTGTTTCATTAAAGTATCAGTGTTGTCCCAGATGTTTCTCCTAAAATTCTGTGTGATGCATTGTGAAAATGCATTAAAGAGTATAGAACTGTAAAATGAATGTAGATTGTAGACAGAATAATCTGGATTTGGGTACATTTGATGAAAAATGTTCAACGAGTTCATACTAAAATCATCATATTGACTTTTGATTGCAGACACGGCAAATCTGAGCTCAGTTTGAGACATTGTTGAGATCTCTTCTAAAACTCCAGTGGAGACATCTGTGAGATTTCTGAGTCTTTTTCTCAGGAGAAGCATTTGAGACACAGGAAACTTAAGCAGAAGTTTCCATTTGCTCTCCATTAATCTCACTGCTTTCTAGGAGAAATAATTGAGATATTAAAGATATATTAATCTGAGATATTAATCTTGAGATATTAATCTCATCTGTAATTACTATTGGCTCCTACACGCGCTCAGGAAATATTCAAAGAGGGTTACAGGAGCGACACATACAATAACCTTTAGCGCTCCTTGTGCATAACGACAAAGTCTCTTGCGTGTGAAGCCATGAAGTTCAGCCTTTTCCAATATTTATCTGTGAGTCCTGTTTCTCCCACCTTACAGCTCCATGCACTCGACAAAGCCCTCTGAATAAGTCACGTTCATGAATAAGATTCAAGCCGGCGTTTGAGGTTTCGCTAATCTCGGGAGAGCAGTCAGATTGTCTTCTGCCAAGAAGCGAACGATAAAATGTTCACAAGCATTTTTCAAAGTGCCAGTTTTCCATCATAATGAAAATCCAATTTTGTGGCGGTTCACTGTCAATTAATACGCACTTTAAAAAACAGAGGGAGGTTAATTCTTCAAGCCGTCAAACCGCTGCGTGAAGGTAGATGATTACATTTTAAGAACAATCATCCTGCCGATACAAAAACCAAATTCTGGTCATTGAGTTATTCTTCATACTGCTTCAGAAGTGGCTCACTCAAGATTTATTTTTTGCATGTGACATGAAGTCAAAACTGTTGGTGGTAACAGCACAATTAATTAGACACGCTAGAGTCAAAACACTAAGTGTCTTGAACAATAATTAGAAATATTAAAATCAGCAAGCGTGCCAAGGTCATGAAATAATATAACAATTCTCACCAGGATTCCAAACAACAGAAACTCTCTCATCCAACCTAAGTAGCTAACCAGCCTACTGGTTAGACGGTCAGACTTCTAACCAGAAGGTTGCCGGTTTGATTCCCAATGCTGGCAGAAAACAATTGAGGTGAGTTTGAGCAAGGCGCCTCACCCCCAATTGCTCCCTGGGCGCCTTGGTGCCGCCCACTGCTCTGGGTGTGTGTTCACAGTTTGCAGTGTGTGTGTGTGTTCACATCTCACTACCCCAATGCATGTGCACTGATTGGATAGGTTAAACGCACTGGAGCAAGTTCTGAGTACGGGGTTTCCATACTTGACCTGCATGTCACTTTACTTATTGCATTACAAGACAAAATGTCTGACACACAATCTTCTGTGATATGAGAAATGAGCAGAGCGGAGACCTATTGTACAGCAGGCTTGTCTGCTTTGAACTTGTGGCCAAAGTTTACATGCTTGTCTTCTTTAACTGCCATCATTAGCGTATTTTGTCTGGTCAGGGAAGAATTTAGGTAATTGTGAGCTTGTGGGTCTTATTTGTGGTTATGGGGCTAAATTTAGATGATGGTGAGGAAGTGCAGGATTGTGACATCAAAACAAACCCACCACAACGCCCACGGGTTTCTTCACTAAAGACACCAGAAGAAACCAAAACAATGAGACAGAGACAAATCACACTCTTCCCTCGGGTTGATCGCACATATTTTACCATGGTTTCAAGAACTCTGACTGAAATTAACCCTATAAGGAGCCGAACGAGGATAAATCTGTTAGTGTCACTGCATACTAAGGCTGAGAAATATACCTACAATACCTACAAAATCATAGTTCAATCAAATCATAATTCAATTGACATTGGTTCTATTTTTGTTACTTCTGTAACGATTTAAAACGTAAGAATAACAATTTTTCACCCAGCCCTGCAGCATATACCCTCAGATTTCCTCACTGGCAGTCAAAATGCCACGTATGATAAAATGATTCTTTGTATCAATAGATCGTATTTGATATCCGCTTGTAAAATAATGTCTCTTAACTGAAACTGTTTTCCCTCTTCTCGCCCCAGACAATGAGCGACACCGTCGTCTCAAGGCTCCGAAAGACCCGCTATTCATCTACAGATCAAACCCACTTCAACCATCCAAATGCCAGTGAAGAAAATAAAGGACAAGCTATCGAAAAACAAATATTGTTCAGCCGTTAGAAATAAACAACCGAGGTTAGTGCGTATCTCAGGGAAACGGGGAAAAAAGCCCCCCCCAAAAAAAACACGGGGGTGAGGAAAGCCAAGGTTTTAATATTCCCCCGGTTCGTTTTTAGCGCAGCGCGCGGTTTAGAACCTGCGGGTGACGTTGTAACGCTTAAAAGGTTCCGCGACAGTTAAACGCACTAAAAAACAAAAGCGAAGCAAACGAGCTAATCCTCTTTTCTCAAAGCAGCTCAGACAAAAGTGTCTGTCAATCCCTCGCATACAAATTAGCATCGGCGCACCAGAGAAGCCAGTGTGTAAGTTGGGACTTATTAATGTAGATTGTTTGACTAAACTCAGTCTGGCAGGTTGCTTTAAAAATGTTTGGAACTTTGGCGGCAGAACGGTCTTGGGATTCACAGTTTAAGATCTCTTGTCAGAGGGGTCACGCTGCTAACTGACCTTAATCTTTCCTGCATGAGCAGAAAGGGAAAATGACAAATCCCAGTGAGATTTTTGCATGCCGCTGTTGTCTATGATGTTATCGGTGGTGTTTAGAAAATGAAAATCTTGTGCCCCTGGGAGGGTCCGAGCCTCCAGGCATATTCCTTCATTTAAGAAGTGAAAAAATATGTTTAGATCTTTTAATGATGGAAAGCGTGATATCTCGATTTAAATGATCTGACTAGACGAGCACTCATTGCATCTGACTGAGAGAGAGAGAGAGAGAGAGAGAGAAGGAAGGAGAGGTCCAAGGAATCTTGAGTCTATAATACATGTCTCAGAACATCTTTCAATGCCCAATGCTCAAGTATTATAGTGGTAATATCATCTGTCCATTGAAGATTCTCATCCTTAAAAACAAATAAAAGTAAACAAATAACGAGTTTTACATTTTAAGAACACTTCCCATTTCTGCTGTTTTCCACAAAAACAGAAAAGGGACCACATGAGGATAAGTAAATCAAAGGCAGAATTTTGATTTTTTGAGTATTATAAACATCACACCTCTGTGGCACTATCAAAATTACATTAACTCTCATAATCATGTAAAGAAGGCATTTGTGTTGAAGCCGGGCCAGCGACATTTCTGGCCCAATGCCATTCTCTCTCTCTCTCTCTTTCCTTATAAATAATGATAGTATAATAATAATTTCCTTAATAAATAAATAGATAAATAAAGGCATTTGCTAACGTCTTAACTGACTTAAACTCTTTTGGCACATCAAAACTGCTGACTGCAGGTGTAACTAAGTCTATCCTGGGCACGAGCTGGTTGTAAAGTGCATTTTAATGGGGCTCGTTGATGGTTCTGGTGAAGTGAGCAGGATTTAGTCCTGTGACGGTGAGTGAGCCAAGACAGCTGGGGGTGGGTGGGGCCGCTGGGAAAGAGACAGAGAGGGAGAGAGAGGGAGAAAGAGGTGAAAAGTGATGACATGTATAAAAGAAAGCACAACCTGCGATACTGGCCTTCTTGTTTTTTGAGTGGTTACGAAAGACAAAACTTCACACATCTAAAAGTTTTGAACAGAAGCTTTTAATTGTGTTAATTCTACGTCGTACTTTCATGTCGACAGTTTATTTTTTCCAATTTTCAGTTTCATTACAGGATCCCAAACGATGTGGCTGATGGTGTACAACCGTGTCACTTATTCATCCCACTTCAGGGGTCACTTTAAATTTTCCTTTCAATAAAGTTTTTTTTAGCACTTTAGCTGCCATTTCCCTGCACTGGAGCGATGCTATAATGAGTCCCTCTGAGGAGCAGCGTGACTGTTGTAAGACGGATAACAGCTTTATGATGCAACTTTCTCATTTCATCATTCTGAGGCGAAGCAAAAATCCCTCAAACGAGTAAATGAAACAGGAAACATTTTCATAAATAAAAGGTCTGCCTTTTGGCCTTTTGAGACACGAGATAACAACAACAACAGTTCTGTTGGCGTGACAAATGTCCGAATTAATCTCGGCTAAGGCCTTGTGTCCGCCAAAGCATTTATTTCCTGTTTTTACAATGGTTTGCAAAGGGAGCATCATGGCGCTGAGCGCTGGCCTTGTTTACAGTCACTATGAGTTAAGAAATGTTTAACTTTAAATATAATACCACGCTCATCAATGTCACTGCATACCCAGCTGTCCAATCACAGTGCAGGAGGGGAGGGACAAATACCGTACCAACCAATCATCACATTCTCCGCACAATGATCAATATTCAATTTCTGTACCAGGTGACATGCCCAGGCTATCACAATATTAATATTTGTTAATTAAACAAACTTTTTGCTAAATCAGATACTAGTAACACTTTACTTTGGCGGACATTCGTTTAATAGCAATCAGAGCGCGTTAGCTAAAAAAAAACCCTGTCAAGCATTCACAGCTGGTGTTTTCAAACAAACGCCCGGCGTTTTCAGCTACGTTTAAACGCTTCGGTGGACACAGTTACAGGCGTTTCCCTCAGAGAACAGTTCATCTTTAAGTTGACTGAAGAAATGATCTTAAATGAAAAGAAAACAAAATTTTGGTTCCCAGTTAGAGTTCAAAAGCTCTGGTCATTAAATCTGAGATGGCTGAACATGAATCGCTTTGTGGCGTGATTACACATCCTCACATCATAACTCCGGTACAGTATCATCAACACAACGCCATCATCGCTGTCATAAAAACCCTTCTGCACGTACTGTAAATCATGTAAGAGAGAAACAGATTGTGAGTCATTGACTCATCTGAGTTTTTTGCACTTTGAAGAATATAATGTAAAAAAGTAAAAAACTGAGAACCATTAATTTGTGGTTTGAAATCATGCTGAAAGTACATCATTCACCCTTTCAGCTTCGCCCCATGAAGCAGCACTGAAAACCAACTTCCTAATGACACTCCCTAAGACATTATCATTTAAAGAAATCTTGTGCATCTTAAACTAGTGGCCTATCGCTAGTATACATTTAAATAACATTTAATAACATTCAGATGTTGAGAAGAAAGGATGCTGTGATCTCGTACTATAATAATATATCTATGTAGTATATAGATATATAACTACTCATATACAAACACACGTTTATAGAACTACATATGCAGTGTGTATGTGGTACAACTGTGTTTGCATACGGGCATTGATATTTATGTTTTCATACAGACAAAAAGGAAGAAGGTAATATTTCACATGGAATTAAAATGGGACTGACAAGATAAAAACTATTCCGAGGAGGAAGGAGAATTAACAGATAAGAGACAGACAGGAAATGGGACCCTGTCACAACCGAGCAAGTTCCATGCAACTTCCTGTCCTAGCTCAAGAACAGCATGCAATGAGAACGAACATCCTTCTGTAGGGTGGACATCTCACTAGACTGTAAAAATACCTTTTTTAACTGCACTGGCACGTGTTGTCCAGGTGTAACGTACCAAACGTTACAAACCTTTTGCATTAAAAGCTGATATTAACACGCTCACTATCTGCGCCCAGACACTTGCTCGGCCTGCGATGCTTCTGTGTGGAGCTGGTGCTGATGGGAGAGGGGGAGGGGCCAGAAAAGCCATTTAATGGACACCAGAGAAGGAGCCCCAGAGTGGGTGAGATAAACAGGCCGAGAGTGCACGTGGGAGAAGCGCAGATAATTGAGCGTAGGAGAGAGAGAGATAGGGAGACAGAAGAGAGAGAGAGATAGGGAGACAGAAGAGAGAGAGAGATAGGGAGACAGAAGTGAGAGAGAGATAGGGAGACAGAAGAGAGAGATAGGGAGACAGAAGAGAGAGAGAGATAGGGAGACAGAAGAGAGAGAGAGATAGGGAGACAGAAGAGAGAGAGAGATAGGGAGACAGAAGAGAGAGATAGGGAGACAGAAGAGAGAGATAGGGAGACAGAAGAGAGAGAGAGATAGGGAGACAGAAGAGAGAGAGAGAGAGAGATAGGGAGACAGAAGAGAGAGAGAGAGAGAGATGGGGAGGGCTTGATTCAGTATTGGAAAATGGACCGGGTGCGAGTGATCTTTTGCTATTGCCCATTTGTGGCATAACATGACATCTCAAAGAGGGTACAGAGCTCAAGGCTAAAGATTGATCTTCACAAGAGGAAGAGTGCATTTTAGCCCCTGGTAGGAGATTGTAGCCCATGAAAAATGCATGTTTTGGTTTGTGTTTAGCGTAGGTAGAATAAAGCCAGCGCTGGTTCACAGGACTCGAGAACACTGTTTCAATGAGTTTATAGAAAAGGTTTCAGGACAACATCCTCTACCCTACATAACTACAAAACAACAAAATCTGTTGAAAACAGAGTAAAAAATTAATTCCTGGGACATAAAAATGCCTGTTATTGAATATGTAAAACCGAACACAAGACTAAAACGCATTTAAATCCTATGTGCGAAAAATCAATAAAACACAGAATCCATCAAGTATTCCTGCTTGGTATATAAGCACTAAAAAGACAGAAATATATTGAAGAACGGCGAAAATCTCTTCTGCGTTGTACAATTAAACAGATTTACTGTACGCCCCTGAATACCAGAGCAAAGCTGACCGCATCTGTATGCAGAACGAGGCACGATATTGATTTTTGAAGGCTCATGTAAACACAAGCTCATTTGACTGGGGATATCTTCCACAAAAGCACACGCGAGACTCCAGTTGAACCATCTAGTCATGCCTGTTTAGAATCTAGAGGGCAACCGTGATTTATGGCTTGCCATGCGCTTATCATCCGCGACCAGATATGGGTGGATTTTTTTCTATAATGCGAGGCAAGGTCAGGCACCCCGTCACGGTTCTTCGCGAGGGGTCCTCCTCC